>JYJE01004253.1:2603-31567 GCA_000983655.1 Zymoseptoria brevis | reverse complement strand
CTTCTTGGACGCTTGCGTGGCCTGGCAGTATATACAGCAAGGCCCTGCTAAACTGCTCTGTTGGACGCCTTTCACAGGTTCACTCGAACTGAACATGAATAGTTCAGGACTTCAGGTCGTTCGCTTTCTTGCCACTCCTTTCCAACCACTTCCTCCCACTCCCACTTTGAAAGAACGAGGGGCAGCATGTTTATTACTCGGAGATTTTCTCACTACCTTATTCATGTCACACACAGAGCATATACTGCGACTCTCCAATATCGCGTCTCGTGGCTTGGAGCCAGGACTCGACTACCGACCTCATGGCTCTGCTCAACCTGCACCGTATGCGTCGAATTTTGGTGGCTTAGATGGTACAGTGCGTGTCGAGGAGAACGAAACTATCATCCAGCGCTGACTTCGTTCCGCGAAGACATATACCTCATCTCGGTTTTCTCGCGCAGCCTGTACACTCCAAGCCACCAAAGTTCAACACATGCAATGCAGTCCGAGCGAGATCACGGAAGTACCATTAGCCCATGAATACTTCCCATCTATACACACCATACAGTCGATCGAACTTCTCCAAACCACACCTTCCACCACTCCCTCATCAACATCCAGCCTTCAAATCCTTCGGATCGCTCAAACCCCTGTCTCGGCCAAGGCGAAAATATTGACATCTTTCGACCTTGCCATTCTGTTCTCACGATGCTCGGTCTCTGTATTGAATACGGCAGTCCGTGTCTCCCGGTTTGCCCTGCTACTCATCAAGTAAAAGGTTGGCAAATGGAGCATTGAGGGTCGCGTTCGATCGCTTTGTTCTAGAGGTAGGAGGCGTACGATTCAGCCTGCTGCATGGAGACAAGCGTGCGCTACTCTGGAGTCTGGAGGGTTCGATGACGCAGTAGTGTCGCCCCGATGCTATTAGGTCTCGCTTAGCTGGGACGACGGCGGCGAGGAGAGAGATGTGAAGAGATGCATCGTGGGGAAGGCCTTGGAGTTGAGTGATGTGCGTGAGGTGGATGATGATGTTTAGAATGGCTGCGAGCCGGAGGTGAACGCAAAGGTAGGTGTGGACGTGAAGAGTTGGAGAGACACGACGAGAGCGATGCAAAGACATTACTCTGTTTATTGTGTACACGGCTGCATCCACGGTCGTCCGTCCCAGCAGCGCCGATTTTCTCGGACTCCGGTAAACGGGGCTTGCTATGTATGGCTCTCGATATGAGCTGCAGTTTAAAGCTCCAAATGTGCGCTGCCAGATTCTGGTGGTGATAGTGATGAGGTGTAGATGGCCTGGAGAGTTCATCATCAGTGTGTACTTCACTCATTCCACCTTCTCAACTCATGATTGCATCAGACTAAAGTCGGACCCGCCCTAGCAAAAGCCTGGTCCTTCTTGAACTGGAATCGAGAATGCTGATGTCGTCAACCATGCCGACACCACATGGCGATCTGGACGCGCGAGCTTCTTTGCACGAACTCATCATACAGCCCATGCTACACCTCGGAATGCCGGAATGTCCGCCCCAGGGTGGGTCGCGAGCCTCTTGCCATGTGCTTCTCTTCGGCATCAAGCCTGCGATTCTAGGATTATCGTGGAAAGTCTTCATCGACGTGTGTCGCGGGATACACCCCGGATGGTGGGAGAAGCGAAAGTTCATATGTCCGCAATTATTCTTGCTCTAGAGGTGGAGACTGTCGATTTCCTTGCTCGACCTCGACGATGATCCATGTTGAGCCCCGCGACTCACCCTGGAGGGCCCGCATGCCTCGTTACCCAGTGCCTCACAACAATGCACCAGCCGAACACCACCCTACGGCATGTCGATGGACTCGGCAATCACAAGTTCTCGAGCTCAGCTTTACTGGGGACTTCCTTGCTCCGTTTGCACACCCCGCAGCGCCCAACGCTGCTGATGAGACGTCGCCATGCGGCATCGTTGCAGCGAGCCGCCGAGAGACATGCATGTTACCAATGTAATGCTGGTTTGTGTGCGCGAAGCCATCCGTCCATTTGAGTGCTTCGGAGCGCGATGTCGCGTTCTCCAGTCGTTCAGGGATATCAAATTGGGGGCGCCAAGTAAATGCGGCCCCTGCGACCTGGTCTCGACTCGGTCACCCATCGAGGGGCAGCTTGCATTCAATCCGGGATGTTTTATGTGACAAGTAGTTTGGGCAAGTACAACTGTACAAGTACCGAGCGATTGTTTCGGAAGTGACCAGTCTCATTTTCAGCTTCGAACGCTGCACTCATCATGTTTTTCGACATCATCAAGTGAGGTATGAAAGTGGAGTGAATCTCCAAAAGGTCGACAAAACCACGGTCCAGTCACGTGGGCTTTCTCCGCTTGGTTCGGACGAAACGTCGACCGCCAATCGGACCTTCAAGACGCCTGTTCTTCGTCCATTTTGCTCTATAGCTTCCGAAGCACATCACCTCTCCGGCTGAGCGATTGGCGTCGAGCGGCTCTGCGATCTTTGTCCGCGCTTCGAAGGTCTCTCCGGAAGGCTTGACGCTGCCACCGACTCTTCGCGCTGCAGCAAGGTCAGGCCGACCGCCCGCCAGCACCCACATTCCTCAGCGACACCCACCACACGGCCGGAAGCACCGATAACACCCTCGCTGAATGAGACCGGAGACCAGTGCGGCTCTGGCCTTGACCAACACGAGCGCCGCCGCAGTCACGGAAGAACCATCACACAAAGCTTGGACATAATCACTCACGGAGCTCTCACACCATGAATGGACTCGCTGGACAACCCGCCGGCCAGATGTATGTCCGCGCGCTGTACGACTACGAGGCCGACGATCAGACCAGTCTGAGCTTCCGACAAGGCGACATCATTCAGGTCATCACTCAGCTCGAGAGCGGATGGTGGGACGGCGTTATACATGGCACCCGCGGCTGGTTTCCGAGCAATTATTGCGCTGTCGTATCGCATCCTTCCGACTCAAGCGCGTATGGCAGGAATGGGAGGGCAGGAGACTCAGAGGCTGAGGAATCGGAAGAAGAGTTTGGCGAACATGACATCACAACTCCTGCAACGAGCAACGGGCATCGCGATGGAGCTGCAACAAGCACACAGGAAGAGGCGGCGTTCTGGATACCACAGGCCACTCCAGATGGTCGGCTATTCTACTTCAACACATTGACCGGCGAGAGCACCATGGAGCTGCCCTTGGAGGCGCCGATATCCGCCAACGAGACCGGTCCACGAGATCGCACGAACATTTATATCCCCGAACAGACGCGACCGCCGGCGGAGTTTCTGGCCGCGGGCTACGAACGTGATGAAGATACGGACTATGCCTCCGCGTCCGAGGCTGAAGACGCGTCGGTAGTACAAGGATCAAAGTCTTCAAGCACGGTAAGTGACACCCACCACTTCTTGTCGTTCACCGCAATCTACGTGACACCCCCACTAATCTGGCCAATCTGTCAGCATCGACGCAGGCGTTCATTTCTGTCCGACGGACTGTCACCTGCAACATCCATGGATTCTCTGAGCGCTCCATCTCCGATGAGCCGCTCGCGCACGAACCTCACCGACGCCAACAACCTGTCCCTATCCGCTATGCAGCAGGGTTTGCCCCCGAACGGTACTACCGCCACCTCTTTCGCCCATGCGCCTTCCGGCGATTCGAGCCTTTCATTACTACCTCGGAGGTTCTTTGACGACGCCCACGCCGTTCCTTTGACCTGGAATACCATGGTCGAAGACATGCGGCGCGCAGTGCAAAGATATCGCGAGGTCATTAATCGCGGCGACCGCTCCGAATACGTACGCAAAGCCGAGGACATCTCAGACCACCTCCGTTTGTTGCTCGCCGCCGGGTCCGGCACCACCGACAACCATTCTGGAAATCCTTCTATCATCTCGACGAACAAGGCCCTTTATCCTCATTTCCGCGAGATGATGTCACGGTTCTCCAAGCTCGTTTTATCTTCACACATCGCCGCCGCAGATTGGCCGGCGCCAGACTCAAATCAGAAGTGCTTGCAGGAAGCTGAGGGTGTGCTCCACGGCGTGTATGGTTTTGTCGAAGTGGCACGGCAACAACGCGGCGAAGAAATTCCTCGTCTGGTTCCGGGCTTTATCTCGGGTTCCAAGACGGCGGGCAGCTGGCAGAACAATGGACTCAACCCGCGGAACAACTTGGCGTCCATGTCTTTCATGGACGAGGAGGCTGACACCTCGGCTGAACCTAATGCGACATTGGATGCAGCCCTTTTGGAACGCCTCGACGATCTCAAACGACTGATAGTGTCTAGCATTCGTCGCCTGGACGAACATCTGGTGCTCCGCGAGACATTGATCACTCCGCAGAAGCATCGCCACATCAGCGATAAAATCTGCAACTCCGGCAAACAGGTCATCGAGGTCTGCCGGCCGTATTTGTCCACGGTGGAGTCGATCAACTTTGCTCCTCTCACCAACACATTTCAGACACCACAGCTGAACGACTTCTCTGAACACAAGCAGAAACTGTACGATTCAACGTCTGATCTCATCTTCGCTTGTCAGTCCGTTGCTGCCCCACTAGCGGACGAGTGGGCAGAGACCAGGGGGCCGACTTTGGAAGAGCGTGTGACTCGAGTGAAGAGTGTGAGTCGAGAATTGGACACTACTGCATCACAAATCCTCTTTTCTCTGCAACTCCTCTCCGAGCTCATGCCTCAAGGAGAGGGCACAACCAATCCGCACCGCCTGACGGATGGTGGAGCGACGTACCAACAGCACATGCGGAACGAGTCGAACAACCTGCGGCCGCAGCTGGCAGACGTTGGACACTCCAAGTCATTCACAGAAGGCACGAGTTCGCAGGCGGAAATTGTCAGCGGAGAGAGCTCCAAGGTCAAGCGCTTCTTTGGTGAAGTCCCTGCAACGCCACTGCCTGGACGTGAGTCCGAGGACCAGCCTGACTACTTAAGATTGGATTACGAGGGTGAGATCGCATACGATATCAAGTCGGAAGTACCCATTCTTCGCGGCGGAACGCTCATCGCCTTGGTCGAGCAGCTCACACGGCACGACCGGCTGGACTCGCCATTCAACAACACTTTCTTGCTTACATACCGCTCCTTCACCACGGCACCGGAACTGTTCGAGTTGCTGGTCAAGCGATGGACCATCCAACCTCCGTACGGGCTTGGAGGTGCTGACCTCGAGACATGGGTCAATCGAAAGCAGAAGCCAATCAGGTTCCGTGTTGTCAACATCTTGAAGTCATGGTTCGACAATTACTGGATGGAGGCGAACGACGAGGCAAGCCAGCAGCTGATGCAAAGAGTGTATGCTTTCGCGAAGGATACAGTGCAGTCGACCAGTACACCAGGAGCCGGGCCACTGATGACCGCGATTGAGCAGAGGATGCGTGGTCAAGATGCATCAAGCAAGCGCTTGGTGTTGACGATCAACTCTCAAGCACCACAACCCATCGTGCCGAAGAACATGAAGAAGCTCAAGTTCCTCGATATCGATGCGCTAGAGTTTGCGAGACAATTGACCATTATCGAGTCCAAGCTCTACGGAAAGATCAGACCCACCGAATGTCTGAATAAGACATGGCAAAAGAAACTGGCTCCCGGCGAGCCAGACCCAGCCGATAATGTCAAATCACTGATCCTGCACTCCAATCAGCTCACCAACTGGGTAGCGCAGATGATCCTCACCCAAGCAGACGTCAAACGACGAGTGGTCGTCATCAAGCACTTCGTCTCCATCGCCGACAAGTGCCGCAACCTCAACAACTTCTCCTGCCTGACATCTATCATCTCCGCGCTCGGCTCAGCACCCATCCACCGTCTCAACCGAACCTGGTCTCAAGTCAACCAACGTACCACTCAAACTCTCGAATCAATGCGCAAACTCATGGGTTCCACGAGGAATTTCAACGAATATCGCGAAGCCCTCCACAAAGCGAACCCGCCCTGCATACCCTTCTTCGGCATATACCTCACAGATTTGACATTCATCGAAGACGGAATCCCCGGTCTCATTAAGAGAACACAACTTATTAACTTCGCCAAGCGCGCAAAGACGGCGGAGGTCATCCGCGACATCCAACAGTATCAAAACGTGCCGTACGGGCTGCAACCCGTGCAGGAACTGCAGGATTACATTTCGAATAATATGCGAAGTGCGGGCGATGTCCACGAGATGTATGAGCGGAGTCTGCAAGTCGAGCCGAGAGAACGGGAAGACGAGAAGATTGCTAGGTGAGTTGATGTCGACGTCGACATCCATCACCGTCACGTTCTTGCCGAACTAACATATCTCTCAGGTTGTTGTCAGAGTCCGGCTTCTTGTAGTCCAAGGATCGCAACTCTGATCCATCCTCGCCGAACTCATCGAGCCCGCCATCCGGCGCGACGACGCCGAAGATCAGCAGATCGATCATGTCTCTGCTCACCATGTTGGGCATGTTCTCCAGTGAGAAGCAGCGATTGAGTGGACTGAGGATATCTTAGATATGCTTATCAGATGAGGTGATTCCCCCGCCATATTCGGCTCGAATCGAGCGAGATGCGGAAAATGAAGAGACGACATGACGTGATGAGACAGATGCAAATGAAATGAAGATTTTGACGATACTTCTGGGTTTTTGTGTGTTTCTGCTTATTGTCTTTCGCAGTGACGGGCGGATTCCGTGTCGCATGGTGAAAGCGGAAGGATATTGTGAGAGATCGGCTTTCTTGCGCCGGCTATGTGCTGCCGGTCACAATGCGCCACGCTGTGGAGTGGTGGCACTTTGCGTTGTGGATGTGCGAACGTAGCGTCGCATGATCTGTGGCCGCTATTCAAGGTATGTTGCACGGCTGGCGCTCGCTTGGCGGTGTTGGCAACATCGGCGCCTCTGTGCCGCATTTGGCGGTCTTTCAGGCGCCGCTTCTGATATGGTATACAGAACAATATGGCCAGCTGCTCAGCTGCTTCAAAAGCGTGGTTTTAAATGCCTTCTTATCGAGACGATAGCTCTTGCTGAACGGAAAGTGACCCAGAAGGAGCTTCATCAGCACATCAAGCAGGAGGTCTTGCACAGCCGAATCAACATGACAAGAGATGCGGCCAGCCATGCTTCCACGATTCTCTTCAAAAGATCGCACTACAAATATTCTCTCTCGTGGCACTGTCATCCATTACGACCTGATTATCATTCGTCCGGCACCGGCGTACAGCATCTTACTTGCACAACATCGATCCTCCCGGACGTCCGCCATGCGTGCTCTCGTGCCGCTGCTGGCTGCAGTCACATTCGCGAGTGCGCTTCAGGACTGCTCGTGCGGTTACATGGTCAACACCACCGATCAAGAGTATCACGCCGTTTTCACCGAGATCTTCGAGACGGACTTCCTGCACGTTGGCGATTTGAAGAAGGATACTGGCAATTCCTGGCTTCCGCAAAAGTATGATTACACAGCAGAGGCGTCACATGGTCCTTACGGTAAAGCCGCTCGCGTCGAGAATGTCAAGACCAACCCTCTCCACAATGCATGGGACTGGACCGGGCCTGGCATTCACGGACAAGATCCAGGTCTTCAACTCTGGACGAAGGATAACTTTGTCGACATTTCCGGCAACTCCATGATCCGAATCGCCGAAGTCGTGTCCACCCGCGACGACATACTCTATGGCTCTTTCAGAATCGGACTGAAGACCAGCGCTGTCAATGGCACATGCGGTGGATTCTTCTTCTATCTCAACGAGCCGGCAGAAATCGAGATGGAGTTCCTGTCCAGTACCAATCAGAAGTCCGCCGGCTTCGTTCACCTCGTCGTCCCATCCGAGGAGGACATGCACCGAGGCTACATAAAACACGATTCGCCAAACGTGGATGCTCACTCGCTGATCTTCTCGCTGACCACCGACTACAACGAGTTCCGATTCGACTGGTTGCCGGATCGCATCGACTTCTACGCCAACGGTGAACGACTGAGTACCGTCACAGACGACGTCCCTGATTCACCAGGCAGCCTACGCATCATCCACTGGTCGACCGGCGACGATGACTGGAGCGGCGGACCACCCAAGGAAGACGCTGTGATGACTGTCAGCTATGTAAAGGCGTACTTCAACTCCCCCGAACCCGACAACACTCAGGTATCTCTCATGAGCTGCCAAGATTCGCTTGGTGGCGAACATGCATGTCGGATTCCAGACCAGTTGAAGCCGCCAGGTCTTCTGGGGCCCAATGGGAATCAAACGGCGCAGACACACTTCTTCCAGAGGGATATGAGTGAGCTGATGGTGACACCTGCATCTATACCGCCGAAACATCGTCCGACTAGGGGTTCGGAGAGGAGATATGGGAGCGGGAATGGCGGTGTGCTGTATTGGGCGATGGCAATCGCAGCTGGGCTCTTCACATTTCATGGATTCAATGCGTTCAGGCTGTTGCATGTGGGCTTGAGGATTCGCGCGCCTTGAATGAAGGCGGATCTGTTGCACTTGGAGGGACCATTCTATCTTTTTCACGTTCGTTATGGCTCGCTCGTTGGCGAGCACCGCAAGGCGCTGAAAAACGTCGGGAAATGCAACAGCGATTTTCTCATTCGTGTCCGCGTAACGTTCAAGATTTGATCGGCGAACCGACGCTCCACCACGAACGCCCACAATCGGACTACATATGATCCAATGCATAGCTCTGCAAAACCAATCGACGGCGGCTTGCTTGACGTTGCCACGACTTGGTAGACAAATTTCTACTCGACCGACGTGTGGCATGACTCGCTAGAACTATGATGAAACGATGCAGATTTCTTCTGGCACAGCTTTCGCATCTCCGAGGTCGTGCATGCGAACCGTGCACGCTCTGATATTGACCTCGTCCAGGATAGTACACCAATCATGGAAAACGGAGGGCAACTTTGCGTCTATGACGGGAACGATCGACGGACAACGCATAGGTCCCAAGCTCCGTCCTTCTTAACACCCACGCTCTATAGGTTGCGCAAAGCGGTCAAGGACGCATATGCAGATATGCATCCCGGCTGCAATCCACTCCAAGCATTTTTGCTTCTTTACGGATCAAAAGGGAAGCTGCGCCCGGACATTGCGCGAGCTGGGTCGTGTACGCTCTGCCGCCTCAAAGAGCAACGATGCATTCTCTGACCGTGCTTCAGACCGTCCTTGCGGCAAACCTCGCCCTTGCTCTTAACTTCCCTCGACAGGCTACCGCTCCTTCGCAATACGCTGTCCAACCACTACCACTCGACACCCCATGGACGGAAAAAGTTGGCACGGATCCATGGCCGCAGTATCCGAGACCCAAGCTGGCCCGCTCGCAGTGGAAGTCGCTCAACGGGATCTGGACTTACGCAAATGCTTCTAGTTTGGATGCCGTCAACAGTCCCCCCTTCAACCAGACGCTGCCGAATGAGGTCCTCGTTCCGTTTTGTCTCGAGAGTGGTCTTTCTGGCATTGAGGGGGATTACCTTTTGTACTCTTGGTACTCGACCAAGTTCAGTGTGCCCTCCAACTGGACCGGTGAGAGGACGCTCCTCAACTTCAATGCAGTCGACTATGAGGCCACGGTATTTGTCAATGGTCAGCAAGTTATGTTCCATCGCGGAGGTTACTTTGCTTTCTCGGTCGATGTTACGCCGTACTTGTCTTCATCGGGGACAAATGAGCTGTGAGCACATTTCTCATACACCCATAGCCATTTCACACTCTGACTGACCTTGGACAGCGTCGTGTTTGTCCACGATCCCACAGATTCTGGCCGCTATGTGATCCCCGTCGGGAAGCAGGCTCTGGGTTCGGATCACATTTTCTACAGACCCTGCAGTGGTATCTGGCAAAGTGTCTGGATTGAGTCGGCGCCAGCAGACTACGTTACTGAGCTCGACATCAATGGCGGTGCTGATGGAACTGGTAAGATGCTCTGGCACGATCGTTACCCTCTCATGGTGTTGATTCTTCCCAGTCAATGTCACCGTCTCCTCGTCCCAAAACAGTACCGGTCAAGTGGAGATCTCAATCCTCGAGAAAGGGACTTCGAACAAAGTGGCTTCCCATACAGGATCTGCCGGTTCTCAGTTCTCGTTCAAGGCTGAATCTGTGAAGTGCTGGAGTCCAGACCACCCCAATTTGTACGATGTTGCGATCAAGTTTGGCGACGACCAAATCGAAAGCTACACCGGATTCCGGACCATTACCAAAGAGGCCGTGAACGACGTTCAACGAATTGTGTTGAACGGCGAGGCAATCTTTCCGTTTGGTACCCTCGATCAGGGCTTCTGGCCGGATGGAGGCTACACGCCGCCCACGTATGAGGCGATGATATACGACATCCAGACCTTGAAGAAGATCGGGTACAACATGCTCCGCAAGCACGTAAGTGAACTCATGCCCGCTCCGCGACTCTGCAGATCTGACCGCTCGTCCCGCAATAGATCAAGGTGGAGTCTCCATTGTACTACCAAGCGGCGGATGAGCTGGGAATTTTGGTCATGCAAGACATGCCTTCACTGCGACTGTTCACCGAAACGCTCGCCAACTGCACCAGACAAAGGCTCCTGCCAGATGCCGCGCAGCAGCAGGAATTCCAACGCCAGCTCGAATTGCTCGTCACGCAGCTGAGGAGCCATACGTGCATCTTTGCTTGGGTAATCTACAACGAGGGCTGGGGTCAGATCGAGAGCTATTATCCCGAATTCGCGTTGACGGACGTCGTTCGAGGGCTGGATCCTACTCGACTTGTGGACGCCGTCACTGGATTCCCCGATCATGGGGCGGGTGACTTTTCAGACAATCATCACTACGCCAATCCGCAGTGCGGAACGCCGTTCTACTCCCTCTCGTCCAGCCCCTTCGATCCGTCACGTATTGGATTCCAGGGCGAGTTTGGCGGGATAGGTAACAATGTCACGGCGGAGCATGCCTGGAAGGTGCAGGATTCCATCGACGCAGTCAACCAGACGTAAGTGCCACCAGCATCCATTGAGGGAGGTCAGATCTCGGGCTAACATACTCAGCTACGAGCTGGACGACACGATCGAGGTATGGAACTACCGCGGCCACACCCTGCTGACGGAGCTCCTTTCGCAAGTCGAGATGTACTCCTGCGCGGGCGCCGTCTGGACGCAGACCACCGACGTCGAAGGCGAGGTCAACGGTATGCTGACGTATGATCGTCGAGTGCTACGTCCGGATCTGCAGCAGTGGCAGACGGATATCCAGGCGCTATATGATGCCTCCGCGAAGAGGACGAATGCTTCCATGCCTTGTCATTGAGGTTTCCAGTGTAGGGTCACGGATGGCTGACTGGCATGGCAATTCCTTCTCCGAATCCTTCATGCTTCTGTACGATTCCCATTGCGTGAGCTACTGTGTCGTTGCTGCGGCTTGCAGCTGCGTTCGGAGTGTGAGGACGGAATCCCAACTGTCGAGCTGTCACTGATGTCTCAATTTCAATTTCTTGCACGAGGGAAGCCTCATGGGAAATGGAGTTGAACGAGGTCAAGGGCCGAGAGAATGCGTACCTTAGAATAGCTTCCCTGGTCGTCCGGCTTCCAGCTCAGGCCACTGGTCTGCATTCTCCTCCTACTTCATGATCGCCTCAACTCATCCTCCTCCTGCTCAATCTCCTCGCGTGCCCTCCGCCTCATCGGAGAACCTCCCCCTCATCACTCACGATCCATAATGACCGGATCCCGAGGAACTTGCCAGGGTTGCTGTGCTGTTTGCGTGATGTTGGACCCTACAGTACACCATGATGAGAGTCGGAGCCGGAACTACAGTGGTCAAAGTTGGAGTCGAATCCACAATGGGCCGCGGCGTGTCTCGGCGGGAGAGCTTCCATATAGCTCCGATGCTCCGAGGACAGAGCAGGATATATAACAACTCTACGTCCTGATTGACATTTTGGACTCATTCCCAACCCGAACCCGAGATCAAATCGCACAGCAAGAAAAGCCAATTTCAAGATGTCTCCAGTACCGCTCGTGGCACCCGCCCTCTCCCTGGCAGGATGGACATTGATCATGGAAATATGGATGTAAGGAATACCCAATGCCACCCGAGAACACATCAACATTTCATCTAGCTCTATCTCAGGTACGCCTACCGCATCCCCGACCTCGAAAAATACAAAGTCGACACCTCGCCGAACATGACCGCCGAATCCATGAAGAAAATCCCGCGTCACCGCCAATGGCCCGCGGACAATTACAACCACTTGCACGAGCAGCCGACAGTATTCTACGCCACGGCCATGTGCTTGACGCTGTTGGAGGCGCATGACAAGACGACTGTTGGGTTGGCATGGGCGTATGTTGCGGCGAGAGTGTTGCATTCTTTGATCCAGGCGAGGACGAACGTTATCATGCAGAGGTTCAGCGTGTTTGCGATCAGTGGTGTGATTTTGGGAAGTTTGGTCGTGAGGGGATTGCTGAGGGCTTTTTAGAGGGCTCGGGTGTCGCAGAGGTTGCTGGAGGATGCATGTTGCAGCCCGTGGGAGCGTTTTCGTTGCCTTCGTGGCACTGGGTGGGGTTCCAGATGATTGTTGAATGCACACGCCATGGATGTATCTTCGAAAGTCTCGACTGTCCACAGAGCGCTTTCTATGCGGGTATCGTCCATCGCCGTCTTCCATTTCTACACGAAAATATGTCCCATGCCCATGCGCCTCTCAATGCAGTCCATGTCGCCTCTATCTGATCCTACACGCTCTCCATCCTCATGACATCTCTTCCAACCTCTCAAATCTTGTATTCCGCTCCATGGAACGGACTCCAGATTCCTCTCACACTTTCGTTCAGACTCTTCACAGGCTTCGTGACCCTCTTCAACTTCTCGCCGTTCGCATCTCTAAGCAACACCGCTTTCTTCACGATCTGTCCTGGCTCCAGATTCCTTACGCAGATCGCCTTTTCGCGACCGTTGATGTACTGGCCTTTGATGACGGGATGTTTGCCGGGACGAGGAGAAACGGTGACTTCGATCGAGGGGTTTTCGGCGGCGAATTGGGCGAGGCGGTGTTTAATGAAGGCGCTGTGGGTATGTTGTCAGTGTCGCAGTCGTGCGCACGTTCGCGCGAGAGATGATCATACTTCATGCCTCTACTGCTGCCGGCCCAGTCGCAGTAGTGAAAGTCCAGGCGCTTGCACTGGAGGATGAATGCGCCCACGCCATTCTGCGCGATAGTGTCAGTGTTTCGACGGCTCTGCGATTCTGCAACAACACACCTGAGATTTCGCTACCGTCCGCAGCGCTTGAAGAGGCATGATGGCATGTTCTCGCAATGATGTTGCGAACATGAGGAGATGGCGGCGATCCAATGTCTTTGACTCTTGGCAGGTGCAGCGGACTCAGCTCCGTGGCGCCGAAGATCACATCCACCTCACTCGACTTCGCCATCACGACTTTAATTCACCGACGAGACATCGACCAAGACATCGCATGAACGCCGCCAAGATGGCGACTGGGCAGCAGACTGTATTGGAGATGCAAGAACCTTCTGTTCTGCCAACGGGACGAAAGTTGGCAGAACGTGCGAAGCGTCTATTGCTGTTTGCACGATTGGAGTCCTGCCCTGTCATTCACTACCTCAGACTATGAACGATTAAGTGGGAGCGCATGCATTGAAGTCCCGAGTCTATCAGCCGAATATAATGAGTGGTGTCGGTGGGTTATGGGCGCCCACGTCATCTATCCTTGGAATGTAACACTCAGTCGCGTCCACTCCTGGCTACGCGGTGCCACGATTGCGGCTCAAAAAAAGATAAAGTCCTCTCAGGATGTCTCGTCTGCTTCGCGATAACACGACTCGCTCGTCTGCTCGGCCATGCGACTAATAACAGGGATTGCGTTGTGGACGCTCGAAATAAAATACTGCTGGGCTCAATCAGGTAAGTAAAGCATCAATCGGTTGGGCTGTGGGAAGACTGACAATTCACAAAGCTCGAGTCGTGACCGTCACTCAGACTGTATCTTCGTACGTGGGACGAACTCCACGCGCGTGCCGAACTCACGTTCTTTCGTAGCGACTGCTCGACCACATGCGCAAGGTCAACGATTCCACCGCAAGGATGGATATACACATCCGGGACGACTGTGCCGTTCACATTCAACCCTTCGTACACGTCTGACTTGGAAAATGTCACCGCTGTATCGTCCGTACCCTCAGCGCCATCAACCTCCGCAGAGAGCGCGGTATCAAGCCAGCGTGACACAATCGGCAATGTCTTGACTGAGTCCATTGTCTCGACCAACACGGGCGTGACTCCTTCGTCCGATACGCTTCAATCAAGATCAAAGTCCATCTCCTCCTTCGACTTACCGCGAACATCTTCTCTGGCGGTAATCACAGGTACCGCTTCACCGACATTGGCGGATGGAACAAGTAATATTCCATTCGATCAGTCGTCGTCCCTCTCACCGGAAGTGACACTTTCGTCCATCTTCCCGATCGAAACGTCATCAAATGGTTCGATCGATGCCTCAAGTCAACCAGCCTCCAGTTTCACGACAACATACTCGGCCGATAGTGCATTCATGACCACGGCGTCACCTACTGGAACGCTCGCGCCAGGAATATACATATTCGGCGGCACCGCCTTTCGAGCTGTAGTTGGAGGGAACACGGTCACGTACACCTCCGATGGACAATTCTTGACCAGCACTTCCGGCGGCATAACGACGACCTTCACGTCCGGCGGAATCACGACTACAGTCTTCGGGCCCGAGCCTACTGGAGACGTTCCAGTACCGGTAGCTGAAGCAGTAATTGGGCAGTGTCCCACGTACGATGACAGACTGCTCACCACCGCTGGCGTCGACTTCGTGTCATACATCGTCACCTGCGGGAGAACCTACAACGGCACTGTGATCTCCACCCTGGCTCGAAGGACGATCTGGGTCCGAGCGGAGAGCGATGATTGCACTGATCATTGTCTGGGAATATCGGGATGTACAGCTTTCTCATACACGCAAGACCAGTGTATCTTCTACAGCGAGATCAACGCGGTACTCGTCTCGGCAAATCCTGCGTTTTCGGCTGTGAGGCTGTTCAATGGGGCGGAGCAAATCGTCTTACCGAACGAGAACTCGACTACTTCCGCGGCGCCGTCGACGACTCTGCTACCTTCGGCTTCGTCCGTACAGCAAATCAGTGCTGAGTTCTCGAGCCAATCATTTGTGTCAATCACTGGCTTCGGGACGAGCGAATCCAGTACCAGCATGTCCGGACGCTCCATCTCTGTGAACAGCACTGTTTCTGCGGTGCAGTCGATGACTCCACTACCTTCAGCCCCGTCCTCGCAAACAAGTGTTGAGTACTCGCTGAGCTCTGTCCTTTCCGAGTCGTGTGCTTCGACAACTGGCTTTGGCACGAGCGAAACTATCGCTAGCTTATCTGGAAGCTCGATCCCTTCGACCAGCGGTCCTCCGCCTACCGTGTCCCTCCCCACGAGTAGTGGGATCCGTATATCTACTACATCAGACAGTAGTCTTTCATCGGCGACCTCTGGCACGTCTGCCGTCTCGGTTCCGATATCGACGTCGGAAGCATTAGGTGCCAGCAGTCCGAACAATTCCGCAACTCTCTCCTCAGCCGCGCCCAGTGCCGCATTGAGTGCGCCGGCCACAAATACCATTAGTGCTTCGAGCAGCCATGTAAGCTCTGTCCGCTACAATGGCACCAGCGCTTCTGGCGGTAATAGCACTTCGAGTAGTCTGTCGGCCACCGACTCCACGCTCTCCACTAGCTCATCAACTGCAAGCACGCTTTCGCCCTCGCTCGCCTCCTCGGATTCGACTTCGACAGATTTTCCACCGCCAGTTTCTACATCTACACCATTTGCCAGCAGTTCCGAGGCCAAGAAGACGTCCACGGCTACCAGTCTTGACCCCACCGCCTCTTCGCCTCGCAGCACTGTCTCTTCAACCAGCGATACCGCCTCATCAGCTTCAATGGCCTTACTCACATCGGCTATCGTAACGACTTCATCGACGACCTCTTCTGAAACAACCACGTCTGCAATCTCGTCTACACAAGCCCCGTCTGCGTCGACCTACTTTACGACAACTTCGTCTATAACAACAGCCCCAACAGCCATGACTTCGACAACCACGGGGCGGATTTTCACCTCTTCCTCGAGTAGCTCCTCGCCGCCATCTGGCACACGCACGTCCTCATGCGCAGACCGCTCGACCTTTTCAGCGAGCGATGGAAGTCAGTATATTGTGCTCTGCGATCGAGACGCTTCGGATCCAAACTACTCCTCGTCCACTGGCATGTCAAATTTTCAAGGCATTAATCCGGTACAGGCCGCCGACTTCGCAGCTTGTATCAACCGATGTAGTTCTCAGGGGACAGACTGTTCAGGAGTGACTTGGGACGCTGCGACACAACAGTGTGAATTGAAGGGTTCGATGGCCCGCCAGTACAATGACTTGTCGCCGACCCTTGGTTTCGACAGCGCTGTCCGATCATCGGGACCCGATGGTGTGGCTGGGAGATCACCGCTCATCACAAACGGCGACTTCAGCACTGGCTCCCTCAATCCGTGGGTGGTCAGCACCCAAGAAAGTGCCTCCTTGAGTCTAGCTCAGAACTCGGCGTAACTACTGCCCTTCCGTACCCTACTACCTTTACTGACACATTGTGTCCAGCTCAATTCTGATCACCAATGGCATTGGCAATCTCGGTATGTGGCAAGAAATGACCGTCGGCGGCGGTGCGGCATTCTACGTG
Organism: Zymoseptoria brevis; assembly: GCA_000983655.1. Lineage (NCBI taxonomy): Eukaryota > Fungi > Ascomycota > Dothideomycetes > Mycosphaerellales > Mycosphaerellaceae > Zymoseptoria > Zymoseptoria brevis. The sequence continues at coordinate 14,880 of JYJE01004253.1, read as the reverse complement.
ACAGCTTCGCTCTCCATTTCCGGCTTTGCCAACTTCGCCAGCGGCTCATGCAGCATGGACCTCATAACCGATGGCCAGGACATCACCTTCGAATGGTGGGCGGGTCTTCCACAGACGACGTATCATGCCAGCGGGCATATCAACGACTTCGGGACCTTTTTGTTACTTCAATTGTCATGCAGGCTTCAAAGCGGCAGCACAGTGGGGAACATCACGATTGTCGCCGATGACATTTCGTTTTACACCTACCCTAGAGCCATCGGAGCGAGTCCGATCGTATCAGAACCCGTCATATCGAATGCATACTACGACTTCGCCAATCCAGGAACGCAACTCATCACCATTCGCCGGTTACGAGAAGACGTCCGATACATCGCAAGCGCAACTCTACAAGTCAATGGACCGGATAGCGATAGCGGCACCACTTGTACCGTTCTCATGGCTTTCGAAATCGATGGCGGTACCCAGCAATTCTTCGTGCAAGAATTTCCGACAAATGACGCTTTCTCGCTCGATGTTCAGGGAAGGCTTGGGCAGGATTCCAGCGCGTTCAGTATTCAATTCGTTTGTTCGACGCCGGATGGAGCTCCGGTATCGGGAGTATTGGCTGTCAGGGAGTTTGACTTGAGGATTGATGCGTGAGCGCTGCATGCCGAGAACAAGTGCTGTACAACTTTGCTGCGAGGAATGCAGTATACGAGCGATACGACGTCACAACTCGAGCTAGCTGCAACTGGCTAGCCCGATCAGTAGCGCGACATCTTACCTTCACTGAGTTCGCGTATTTGTACTTCATCTCTTCTACCATCACGACCCGCGATGCTCGAGGACCATCTGCCCGGCATGCGGCCTTGGCGAACATGCGCGGTGCTGTACAAGGAAGCGGATCCTCGCCTACTTCTGTAGCACTCCTCAGATGGAATACCGAGAACCCCGCGTTATCGCTGAATTCGTGACACGAAAGCGGCGTCTCGCCGTGGAATGCGGAGTCACAAGCCATGCTGACAGGAAGGATACGAGTAGATCCTTCCGAATGAGAATCGACTCATTCGGTATGGCAGGTAGTATAAAATCCAGCTCGCGCTTTCTTCTGATCTCCGGCCTCGAACTTCACTCCCTCACCCCGAAACTCAATTTCCACTCCCAGCATCATGGCCACTCCAAGCATGCCCATCTCTCCCGAAGCGACCTTTGACCGCAGTGCGCTCGCCGGCAAAAGTGTCATCATCACCGGTGGCGCCAGCGGAATCGGCGAGGCCAGCATGCGTGCCTTCGTCGCTGCCGGAGCTTTCGTCACATTCGGCGACATCGCGATCGACCTCGCTGTGGCACTTGTCAAGGAACTGGGCTCCGAAAAGGTCGCCTTTGTGCCTTGTAATGTCACCGTCTGGGCCGACCAAGTGAAATTGTTCAAGACTGCTCGGGAGATGTCCCCGTCCAAGACCATCGACATCGTGTTCGCCAACGCCGGGTTGGTCAAGCATGACGATCTGTACCATCAAAAAGATGGAGATGACGGCGATCCGATCGAGCCGGATCTGACTACGCTCAACGTCAATGTCATCGGCGTGGCGTACACGGCCAAGCTGGCGATGTTTTACTTCCCCAAGCAGCCGGAGGGTGAAGGACGAGACCGCTGCTTCCTTGTCACGTCGAGTATCTCGGGATATATCGATCATCCGGAGAACCCTCAGTACAATACCAGCAAGTGGGGAGTCAGAGGGCTTATGAGGAGTTTGCGGAGTACGGGAGCCAGGCAGGGAATGCGGGCGAACTTGATTGCACCTTGGTGAGTCGAGTGAGCTGGCTCTAAGGGCAACGAAATAATGATCATTTTCAGGGTCACGGCTACGAGAATCATGACTGATGAGCAGAAGGCTGCAGCTCTGGCTTACGGGGTCGTATTCGCCGAGATCGAAGACATTGCATCAGCAGTATTGCATCTTGCGAGCGACAGGGCTATCAACGGTGACATTACCCAAGCATGAGAGACGCACATCACGGACTCGTGCTGACATGTGTCCAGGGCGAGCGTTGGCTAATGTTCCCCGAGACATGCATCCGCGCGGCTATATCGATCTCAAGAAGGACGATGCTGAAGACGACTTGCTGAAGGAGCTGCTCAAGTACGCTCCCAACCCTCCGAAGCATTGAGAGTTTATCTCATCCTTTGTCGGTGTCGACGCAACAAAGAATACGTGGGAAGAATCTCACGGGAGATTGACAGCGATGTCCATACAATGGAATCAAGCAGAATCTCATCTAACAAACAAATACCATTGAACGACCTGACCCCCGATGGCGAGAGATATGGTTGCAAGCAATAAGAAGATGCTGGACGCTGTTCGGAAACGGTAGTGTTGTCTCATTCGGTCTTTTCCGATTTTTCTCAGATCACATTCATTTCTATTTCCAGACGTTGATCGTCTTCGCGAATATGGTTCTTACCAGAAGCCAAACTGCGGCCCTCACAGCTACCAATGCCGCCAATGCTGCCGCCAATGTTCTTCCGAACAATGCTGTTCCGGCAGTTGCAGTCAATGTAGCTCCGGCCAATGCAGCTCCAGTCATTGCCGCTCCGGTCATTGCCGTCCCGGTCAATGTAGTTCCAGTTCCAGCCAATGCTGCTTCAGTCAATGCTGCTCTGGCCAATGCTGCTCTGGCCAATGCTGCTCCGGCCAACGCCGCCACGGCCAACGCTGGCACGACCAATGGTCCACCAGCCCCACTTGCCAGTGCAGCAGGCCAGAAGAGACCTTCTGATTCTGTAGACTCGGATAGAAGTCCAAAGCGTACTCGTCACGATCTACCAGAGGGCTCCGATGATGACCGCCCACCCATTCCTCCCCTGAAGCTCTATCCAAGGCGTGCGAAACGTCAGGAAGCTGCCACCGCCGCGGACAAGGCCTACCTCGCAAACAGTATCTCCCAGTTTGCAGAGCTGAAGGCCGCTCAAAGATGCAGTTGGCGAGCATTCCAAGTCTCGTCGCTCGTCAAGATTCTTCCGACAATATCTCCTCCATCTGATAATCTAATCCAGACCTCAATTGGCGAGCCCGGAGAGGATGAAGAAAAAGAGATAGGCGCATACTACTTGGCCACAGACGAAGCTAAAGCACTTCTCGGAAGCGACCAGCCTGTTACAGCACCAGTCTTCGTAGCCGGCGGAGCTCACCCTCTCTTCGTCGATCCCGCCGACAGCCGCCGACCGATCGAGCAGGCTCTTTCGGACTGGTTTGTTGACCCCCGGGAGCTATTTGCGTTCAGGAACGTGGCCGCGAAGAAGAGCACAGGGTACGAAGAAGAAGGCGTTACGATGGACAAGCTCCGTCCCCACTTCCTCGCGCCGGAAGACACGACGCCGGTGTACCCATGGAACCTTCCTGACATCGTCAACCCACTCGGTGCAAGTGCAGTCCCGGAATTTCTCCAATCAAATCAATGCCAATTACTCAACGACTTGATGCGCATGATGGTGAATCCCGACCTTGGCGGTATTTGCCCTCCAGGTTGCTCAGCTAGTGACCAGTCCTGCGACAAACACATCGTTACACTCTCCGAATTGAACGATCTCAGGTTCTTTTACGCTCACTGGCAAAGTACACTCATGATCTCCGACCCAGGAGCCGTCACTCTCTCACATTTCGACAGATTCTCTCTGGGTACGTGGATTTCCTGCTACGAAGGCGAGATAGGAATCTGCTGGCTCAATCATCCTTCGGAGAAAGAGCAAATGGCGTGTATAAACACCGAGTCGAGAATACCGACAAACACGCTCTTTAAGGTGTTGAGAGCTGGCGATGCTGTGTATATGCCTCCAGGTACCGTACACATTGTGTGGAGACTGCCACAAGGGGGCCAAACGATGGGTATGGCTGGACATATCCTGAGGAGAGGACATTTGGATGGCTGGCTAGAGATGCTACGCAAGGAGCTGGCGAATATCATAAAGAGGGGTGGCGTGTCGGGGTATGACACCATAGTACGGCCTTTGGTGCGCGGGGTGAAGCAGCTGGTCGAAAGTCTCAAAGATAAGAGAGACGTCGAGCGATTGGGAGGAGCAGACAAGCTTGCGAGCGCGTTGAAGACTATCGCAGCGCTCGAGGAGCAGGTTGTTGCTCTTGCAGCTTTGCAGCCTGATGGTAATGCTCGGGATGTTACAGCCGACGCTGAAGACTCTGTCACGAACGCCGGTGCCGCTCCAGAGCAGTCTACCGACAATATTGGAGCGACAGAGACTGGATCCGGAGCAGAAGGGACCCAGGCGCAAGCAGGGAGCGAGCCGGCGGCGGGGGAGACAAATCTCTGACGACCAAAAGCTGGTGTGCAAGAAGCATCCCAGCTACAAGCGTTACCAGAGGCCACAGACGGCGCTGAATCAAAGAGCACTGAAACTTTGACAGAGCTCGTCGCCTCACAACAAGAGCTCATCAGGTTACATGAGGAGTACATCAGCGAATTGGAATTAAGCCGGGCGCTACTATAGTAATTCGGCTGCTGTGCCTTCACAACTCTTCTTGCCTTCAGAGCAGGACGACTCTCCGTCCTCTCTCGCAGAAGTTCATCGTTCAGGCATGTCTTATTTGTTTAACACTGCATGCAGGTCATACCGGCAGGCTGCATGTCTCAAATGTGGGAGTTGTAGCTTCGACCGCAAGGCCATACTTCATATACCACTCAAACATCCCGTGAGCATCTCACTACCGACACGTACAACACACCTCTCATTCACTCCGTTTCCGTTACAAGGATTCTGATCAACCATGTCTACAAACGAGGCGGTCCCGTATTACAGCCTCAATGCCGCAGCATATCTCCAGTAAGTAGCAAACAGCGGCCAGAGGACATGATTGGTTGACTGAACACTACCACAGTCACACCAAGCCCACAAGAACAAGCTCTATACCTCAAACTCCAAGACTAGCCGTCCTCTCAGGATCGCCAGCAAACGTCGAGGCGATATGCAAACCAGGACCTCTCTTCCAACGCCGAAGCATGCTTGGGTCAGAGATGTGGCTCCAAGCACCGTGGAGAAGTTGCCGTACAAGCATGGTTCGCCCTCTACCGTACCGGGTGCGATATCAACAGCCGGACCTGGAGCTGCGTGTGCTGAATCAGGAGATCGAGTATGACCCTGCAGACCTTCGACTCCCAGGTCCGATTGCCGAAGGGCCGCTTGGAGCTGCGAGACCAGACGAGAGAGCAGCTTACACGCAGACCTGGCTGAGAAAGACCAACGTCCAAAAGCCCGAGAGGGCAGCCTTTTACCCTCGTCACAGGACTGCTCGAATGGACAAAGTGCATTTGAGACACCTTCCAGTTCATTCCAGTGTCGACGAAGAGATAAATGGAGATGCAGGTCAGACAGAGATCGTCGTCGTGCAGCGCAAGTCGAGATTCGAACGGAGGCAGAATATGAAGCTTGCGGAGTTCATCGTGGCTGTCGTCTTCAGCGTCTGTTTGCTATGTGGGCTGGCTGCCGGCATAGCGGCAACGACATGATGCTCTGGACTCTGCGCAGAGATGATCCTTTCACTTGGAGGAGTTGGGTGGCGAGGAGGATCGCGTATATGGACCTGCAAAGTCTGGCGGGAGACGTAGAGGGGGAAGTTGTGCCGGAGAAGAGTGTAAGGACGCCGCATAGGCCAGAGGTGATTGCTCGTGCAGGACACATGCTGGGTTGGGCGTCGACCTGAGATGTCCGGCTCTCGTAACAGTCGTCATCTGCTCGTTTGGTTTCGTCGCGGCGGAGGGTAGGCGGAAAAATCTTTTGCTTTGTCTTCGCTGATGTCTCTGATTGAGTCGACTTGAACAGATTGAAAGACAGTGAGCGCACAATGGTGTATTCGGTATAATGATGTCAAGAACAAAAGGAGAGATTGAGACGTACCTTACTGAGCTGACGATTTCATCGAATTTGCAAATCCTCCTTGATTGCCAAGCGGAGATCAGCGGGAAGAGGCGTAGAGACGGATCACATAGAGACAGCACAGGCTGTTGTGGGCTGGCGTAAACAATGATGATATTTCGTAACTTGCACGCTCTGGCCTGTGTATCCATATTCAACGTCCGCAAGACTGTCAACTTTTGTTTTATCAGATGCCACAACCATCCATTATGCCATCATATATCGCAACGCTCTAAAGCTCGCTCTTCGCATCGTCCTCCTGGCCGATGAACCTGCTCAAAATGTTCTTGCGGCTGATCAGATCGTCCAGCTTCTCAGGCGCAAGGTTGCCCTTGCCGATCAAGTTCTGCAACCTTGTGTATTCCTTCTCGAGGTATCCCGCGTTGGTTTCAGCCTTGCTCGCAACCTTGGCGTAGTACTCAGCGGTCTTGTCCTGCAGCGCGCCGGCTTGCTTGGCCAGCTCCTTGTACGCCTTCTCGCCGCCAGTCTTCAGAGCCGCAACGGCCTCATCGAGCGATGGGATGACACCGGCGAGGGCGTTGAGACCACCACCCGGAGAGCGGAAGGTTCCAGCCTTCTCGTTCACGAACGACACCAGATCGGCCTCAGTACGTCCGCCCGTGTATGGTACCGCGTCTTTCGAACCCTTGGGGAAGTACAGAATTGTGGGGTAGGACCTGACCTCGTAGCGCTCGGCGGTTTTCTTGCCATTGGGTGCATCGGCGTCGACCTTGGCGATAAGAACGGAGGGCTCGGAGGCGAAGTCGGCGGCGACCGTCTCCCAGATCGGAGCGAGGCTCTTGCAGTCTGAGAGGATCGTCAGGATGGCTGCAGAGCCGTGCAATGTCACGTTGTATACTCACGTCCACACCACGGCGCTGTGAAAGCGACAATGGCATCCATGTCACCGCCAATCTGCTTGTCAAAAGTGCTGTCGTTCAACATCTCGACTGACGACGCAATCTTCTTCGCACCCTTTGGCTTCACGCCGATCTTCTCGGTGATGAACTCAGTCAAGCTGTCGATATCCCGGCCCTTCTTGTAATCCTCTGGCTCCGACTTCCCGCTGCCATCAAAGTACTTGATCGTAGGAAATCCCTGGATTCCGTATTTCGTTCCCAATGACTTGTGCTCGTCGGCGTCGACTTTGGCGATGGTGATTTTGTCTGTGGAAGACGCGAAGGAACCCGCGAGCTCTTCATAGATGGGAGCAAGAGTCTTGCAGTGGCCGCACCATGGTGCAAAGAACTCGACAAGCGCTGGCTTGCCGGACTTGAGCACGACGGAGTCGAAGTTTGACGGCGTGAGGTCGACGACAGCGGCAGCGGAAGTGCTGACTACGGCGAGCGCCGCAGTGAAGATTTGCGTGAGTCGAAGCATGGTGTTGAGGTGGTGTTGTGTTTGTGGAGGATTAAAAGAATCCATGTCTTGGATACACCACTATAGGCATAGGGACGTCAACGTCGCTGGACCCTAGATTGATTTGTCATGGAAAGGCAGGCAAGGGGCGAGAGGCCACTTGTCTATTCACAACATTCCTCACGCCCCTCGAGGTGATCCATCTCAGCAAAACTGCACAGGTACGGGACGTTCAGAAGACATGGCTAATAAGCACTCATAGACTCGGCAATATTGAGGACCACTGCGGTGCTACATTTCAATCGACGTCGTCGCTGGGCAATAACCACAACGGCCAATTACCGGTCTCAGCGAAAGAGATAAGGTCCTTCCATTCGACTCTGCGACTCTTTCAGCATAAATCGCAGTACAGTCGGTCGAAATCTCGCTAATCGGTCCAGAACCCGGTGACGGAGTTTTCACCGTCTTTGCCGTCCATTCGATTGGGCGTGCTTCGCCTGCCTCTGTGCATCCGCCTTTCGAGCCTCTTCTGCCCGCCTCCGTGCATTCGCCTCTCGGGCCTCATCCGCCCTATGCTGTCCATCTGCCTCTGCCACTTCGATCAACGACTTGTGAGCACTAATAATGTAGCTGGTGTCATCCCTGCTGATACATCCCACGACCTGCGTCTCTTCGAAGAACGCAGTGGAACACGAACTTGAGACATCGATGAATGCATTCGGCGAGAGTTTGTGAATTTTGAACATCTGAGCATTGACGGATCGGTGGCTGTCTGCACTTGCTGGAATGGAATTAGCACTCCGGGTGATGAGCGGAACGAGGTGCTGTTGCTTGTCGACGGGCTGTCCTCGGATTCCTCTGCCACCGCCGGTGAAGACTGGAAAGCACTGCATCCCGATACCAGGTATCGCGAACCAGTGAACGAACATGCGTCGTTTTGAGCTTACGATGGCAACGTTGGTCTGAACGAAATTTTTGTCTCTCTTTGGAACAGCGCGGCGATCATACGCTGTCGCGTGATGCGGTGCCCAAAAGATCTGACCCGGTTACCACTTCTCTGCATTTCCCACTCTTTGAGCATGTCCGGTGCGGGGTGATCCTTTCGCAGGACGAGCAGCGACGTTCGTCGCCGGGAATTCGGGGGCCTGAGGCGGCATCTGGCTTGCGTCGTGCTCAGACCACCCCAGGGAACTTGGCGCGAGCACACTGAAACCGTGATCCCGAAGCGATGACGGCTTTTGCACTTCACGACCGGTCAAATGAAGCCCTGACAGAGCTGAGCCTGGGACTGGCGGGGCAGCCATTGTGCGGCTGTTGTGACTTGCTTCAGAGCCAACATGCTCGGCTGAGCGACGGTCGACGGAGCGATCTCCATTGTTCTGGCGTCCGTCCGCGGTACTGCCTTGCTGATTTGAGACAACTTGGTTCTCCTGGTTCGACGAGGTGGTTCGTCTTCTCTTTGCGTCGTCGCTTGCTGCTGCGTTCCTGCGTCGTTCGCGAGTCTCCTCTTCTTTGCTCCTTCGGCGCTTTTTGCTTGCCCCAATGAGCTCTGATTTCGTTGGCATGGTAGACATTACTTCCCCATGGGGTCCACGAGGATGCACAGGTCGAGCTGGACCGGCACTCGGATTGCGACCTCTTCCTTGGAGCGCGGCTCTTCTCTCGCGACGAGGATCCTTTCCCATGGAGTCGGACATCGTGAAAGACGTCGCGCTCCGGAGTGCGCAACAGATGATGTTACTGCAAGCCGCGTCCAAGTCAGACAGTCAGATCTTCCAATTGGGTTGCGGTGCATAGGTACTGCTCAATAGCTTTGTCCGGTACACTGGCCGTATTTGGTGGTGTTCAGATCATGATGCGTTTGCGTCTTCATCATTCTGCATTCATGTCATCTTTCTTTCGGTCGCCATAAGTGTAGGGACCTGTTGGAAGAGCATCAGAGATCCTTGAGTACTGACCCAGACTGAAACCCAGACGATTGTTAGTGACGAAGGCACATAAGACACGTAGGGTGAGACTTACCTGCACGGCCGCCCGCCTCTTGCCATTAATAAATTCAGCAATCTGTGATGATGTCGCTGTATCCCATGTCGTTGCTCCTATTTCTTTGTCCGCAGTGGTCTTGTATCCATTGGCTTTGTCTCCAATGTCTTTGTTACTGGTGTTCTTGTAACCGCCTTGAATCCCACCTGAATTCCCAGCTTGATTGTCATCCGTCCAAACCATGTCCCACGCCATTGACAGCTCAACCAGTCTAAAGCACGACGAGCCATGGAGACAGTCTCGCGCACATTCAAGCGCGGGATCGCCATAATATTTGGTGCATACCCCAATGCAATTCCGCTTGCCACGAATGGTAGGCGCCGTAGGGCCGAGGACGACGAACAGGACGGAATTGCACGTGAGCAACAGCACAAGGCCCAGAAACGCATCCGCCGGACTGACGCTCCACCACTCAGCCGCTCCGAGACATTGCGACAGAGCCGGGAGTCGAACACTAATCCAAACCGCAGCGGCCCCATCAGGCGTATCAAAGAGTCCGCCAGACCTTCTCGAGCAAGGCCCAAAGCGAGGGAGCGCGGGCCGGTACCCGGCAAGAGTCTGGAGGTGGAGATCGGCCACGATGGCCGCGACCAATTTTGGAAGTCGCAACCTGTTCAAACCTCGCAAAAAATCACACTCGCCAACAGTACAAGGGAGGGAGCTCCATCAGCAGGAGTGGTCCGGCAGCAAGCCCCCTCGGCAGACCCTGCAGGACAGGGCGACCTAGCGACTGCGTCGAAACACATGCGTGAGCTAGATGTACAGCGGGTATATCGCTTAGCGAGCGACCAGAGCATCGACCAGAAGGACCATTTCGCATGTCTTATCTCTGCAGGTACCGGCAGGCAGAAGGTTCCAGCATTGATAATGACACCCAAGCTCCTGAGACTGTTGCAGACCTCGCTTGAAGATTCCGAAATGATGGAGCGGATGCGCTCGGCGAGACAACGTCAGCTGAAAATTTTGGAGACATTCTGGAAGTACGCTGAAAGGGAGCTCGCTCATGTACCCGCCCAGTGGCAAAACTACAAGAGAGATACCGAAATGGCAGGAGAGGAAGGCGCGCGGATCGTAAAGTTCTTCAAAGAACTCAAAGGAAAGGTCCAGCGCGCAGCAGAAGAACGGGACGAAATGGATCGCGAGTGGGAAGACATGCAGCGCCAGGTAGAGTTGAGTCGTCTGGACGCCGATATCTTGCTAGAGGACGCTTTCCGCAGAGCCAAACTCATGTCGAAGCACAGCAGGAAAGTGCGACGCTCCGATTCGAGTCTTGCTGGTGAGTTTGCGGTTGCCTCACCGACTGCGCCTCCGCTCGCAGGCCCAGTCGAGATCCAGTGGAATTATTTCGATTTCCTGGATGATCAATCCGAATCACAAGACCCTGCCGAACGAGACCAGTGCAGCGAGCGGTCTTATGGTACTGGCCCTGAAGTCCTGCCGGAAACCACGATAGAGCCGGACTTCTGGAAAAGCTATGACGATCTGCGACAAGCACAGAGAAGGTTTGATCGGCGAAAACGAACAAGTGCTGCTGCCTTCTTCCGTCGGCAACGCAGAAACGGAACGGTTACTGAACAAGAACTGCTCGACTACGATCTTGCCCAGCTGCAGCAAAACTACAGACTCACTCGTGAGCTCATTGAAGCTGGGGAGCGTTTCGCATCGGCCAAGAAAGTCGCCGCACAACACAGACTGGACCTTGTCGCATCGGAGCAGACCTCCGGTTTCGGGCCAGTAGATGGTAAGGCACCTGGTGTACGTCTGAGCGACACGCCGCATCCCACTGGCGTCCAAGTCAAGAGTCCAGTGATTATCGCCTGGTTGCACAAAGACCCTAACGATAACGAGGCGCCGCACATACTTCGTGATATTGATGAAGGCCAACGCCTGCCCTCGTTGGCGCCCAAAGAAAGCGCCAGTCAGGTCGATTATGGCCGGGATCGGGAGCGATCGACCAGACCGAGGCGGAGCGATATGTGACCCGGCGAAAGGTGATGCGAGATTGGGAGCAGCGCACGACGTATGAGGCGGGAGACCACCTCGGCGCCCGCTGGCACATGGCTCATCGTGTTGAGTACAAGGCTGTTCGAGCGAAGAAAGCCAGATGATGGGCGATCGTCTTGCTCCCCCCCAATGAATTATGGCGGTGCTTGCCTCTGTCCTTGCTTTCGGTCCATTGATTCGGCGATTCGGCGATATTTGAGAATCGATCTAGATAGGATAGGTTAGAAGGAGAATGCCGTTTTTCTTTCACGACCATGAAGTGATTACAACACAAGCACAAAGTGCCCCCTCGCTCCTCTGATTCACCAGCGACAAGTGCTGGTGCCTCCGAGGCATCTTGACCCATGATGCGTTCAATGACAGTCGGTTGGATCGGGATGAGCTGCAGGCTTCTCTCATCGCTCGCATAGCAATCGTGGAGCGGCCATCGTTAGCTCGCGATGGCGACTTTCGTATCGCGGGCGGACCGTACAAAGTGGCATTATTTGGCACGATCAATCTTCTGCACTCAACGATTTGTATCCAAGGTGCGCCCTGCAAAGCTTTCCTGGTCGAGGTTGGTGAGCGGAAACGTCTTTCGATGAAGTTTGAAGTCAGGACAAACCCAAAATATGTTGACACCTCAGGCACACACTTCCGACTCTCCGTGCTCCGTTAAATACTTGGGCCAATCGATTTGTGCAGCCTGTCGATCGCGAAATTGCGGCAACACGAGGACCTGTACTACTACGGGTTGTTCTGGAATTGTCAACACGAAAGCGTTCCGTCGTTGTTATAATTCATGTGCTTCAACGAGACCACACTAATTATGGCAACTACGTTCAATATTCAGACAGCAGACCTCAAACTTGTCCGTAGCCCAGCCCTCCTCACACTTGCAGCACGCAAACTCCACTGAATGGATTATGGGCCCGGAACTTTGACCGTGTCCAGGCCGAGGCTTGAGAACTCACTCCTTCTTGG
>JYJE01004249.1:0-18310 GCA_000983655.1 Zymoseptoria brevis | reverse complement strand
TATTAAGCTTAAAATAGGGCCGATCCGGATAATTCTTTTTTTTACGTATAGCTAATAATGCGATCTATCGGTCCTAATATCGCTTTACTTATAGTAGATAATATAGTAGTGCATTAAGTAGTGTAAAGGTGGAAGGGCGGTGAGATAGAGTCGAATTTGCAAGTCTCGGCATGGTATACGAGCTATACGAGCTTAGTCACCTCTATCCGGTCGTTCTTTCCTGTTGTTCTCCCCCTAGACATTTGGTATTACAGGGGTTGGGGTCCAGAACCTTGACGATGCCGGGAACGAGCAGCGAGTGTACACCAAGACTCCAAGAGGAGAAATCGTGCAATCGCACCGCCAGGTCATAGCGCGGGATTGTCTGTCTCCGTTAGGCGGAGGTCACGTCGTCCAATAGTCGACTTATAGCTAGCTAACATCGAGGTTCCTTTTTGGGCTGGCGGTGCATGGGTGAGCAATGCTTGGGTAGGTACAGTTACCTCGCAGCGCCGGTGGTGATTGACCGCTTTTGGTCGCTGTTGCAAGGGCATCGGCATGGGTCAGGTGTTACCCGTACACAGGGACAACGAGGGAGGCACCAGGTTCTGGAGTAGCCGTCCGGACGGCCGTTCAGCGCTTGCAAGGCTTTTAGCAGGCTCCAAATCCGCACATCAAGGGCACCTTGGATGTGACATGGTTTAAGTAGGTCACCATCGCACTGGTAAGGTGACTGTACCCGTCCTGGAAGACCTGTAGCTCGAGCACGTGCTCAGATTCTCTGTTTTGATTGGCAAGATATTAATGCTTGCTCGCCAACGAGACCTGATCTCCAGCACCCCTGTACTACAGACTCCTCGTTGCGAGCTCTTCCTCTTCCCTGACCGTGTCTCTGCTATACTTAAGAAGTTACCTCGCCCTTCAACCGTCTCTCCGCTACCTCGCCCTTCAACCGTTTCTCCGCTACCTCGCCCTTCAACAGGTTCTCCACCGAGCATCTCGAAAGCAAAATCGAACTGACAACAGTAAACTGCGTAAGTGGACAGACACCTTTCGGCAGCTGCCTCCCTTTCTACTCCAATGCCCCCGTGCTTACACACCCGCCTTAGAGCTATGCACATTATCTGGTCCCTCCTTATCCTGCCTTTCACCGTCGTTGCGATGTCATGCCCTAGCAGCGCACTCCAGTGCGAATATACCAACTATCGCTGCTGCTTTAGAGTCTGTACATTTGGCTGCATATGCGATGGCCACGATCTCCAGGATGAGTATTGTATTAGCGATCTTGAATGCGCCGGTCGTAATAAGTGCCATAAGGGCTAAGCAGTAAGTGCTACCTGAGAGACTTGAAGCCTGTATGCGGGGACTAAAACGTGTCTGTATAGCGAAGTGAGGGCTGTCAGGATTTTTTTGCGAAGTGGTGCTCGAGGGCATTCTTTCACTCGCTTGTGATTGATGGAATAATGTATGGCCGCACTATATATATCATTATTTTATTATTTGCTTCCACCTCATGGCGGCGATACACTGACGGACGGACGCCTCGAACTCTGGTGGACGGCTCGGCCAGTACGATCTGACCGCCACGGGTTGGGACGAAGCTCCTGTCCTTCCTTCCCTCCCTCAACATTCGCAACCCCGGTCCATGGCGAAAGAACGCACCCTTGTCAGCTCCAGCCTACGTCCAATGCGACCGGGATACCGCTGAGTCCGGCGATCCAAGTAATATACATCCGGAATGCGGGAAGGAGTCGGTTGTTCGCCATATTGCGCCTCATCACCGCCATCCAGTACATGATGAAGAGGATGGCAATGCCAACGGCGAAGATCTCGGATGCCGTGTCGAAGTGGAAAATGTCGCCAGCTTGGAACCCTCGGCCGGCAAGGATGGAATGCTAGATACTGTGTCTGGTCAATTGGGTGGACTCATCGGGAGATCACTTCACCTACCTTTGACTTGTATCTCAGCGCAATGGGGATGAAGCGGCAGATGAAGACGAAGAGCGCAAAACCCTGGACCGTAACGTCGCAAAGCGCCATGCCGAATTCGCGGAGGAAGGCGAAGGGGTGGTGGCAGAGAACATACGCGGAGAACTTGACATCGGTGTTCTCCGCCCTCATGAATGCCTGAATTGTAGAGTCAGTTTCAAGCAGACGATTTTGTTCAAATCATGCGTACCTGCTTAGCGCATTCTTGTGCGAGGACGCTCACATCCACAGAGCTTTCCATCGCGGGAGAGCTGGAGTTGTGTGCGAGAATTTTCCAGAACCGAATGCGTGGAGAAGAGTCGCGTTGTGCACAATGCTGATTGCAAGCGGAAAGGAAGAGAGCGAGGTTGAAACCTCGGGAAGGTGAAGTCTGGCTGTGAGTAGAAGAGTAGGAAGAGAGCTGAGGATGGAGGCATATATACTTGATATGCCAGGATTCTGCGCAGCTGTTCGCCGGATCGTAGGTGAATTCCAAGGAGTGAAGGACGTCTGCAAAGTTGGAGTAACTTCTGATAAATGCACCGCCAGCAAGAGGACAAGGTTGGTCCTTCAATCGAACCGTGGATCCAAGTCTCCTTTCGTACATGATCGGCCATCATTAGCCTGCGGTCACCTCGCTCTGCCAGTTTGCCATCGATTGTCCTCCTGTTTCCAATGCATTGTCGACGGCCAATCGCATGTGCTTCGCTCGATGCAGAGCCGTGTAAAGATATGCTTCACTCGATGGAGAGGTGCGACCTAGCCAGCCCAGACTCCTCGCAATACACATAAAAGCATCGTGTCCTTCATTTCGTTTCCACTACCGCAGCTCTCCACCACCACACCAGCATACCAGCACACTCCCGCATCCTTCGCCACTGCTCCACCAGTACACCACCGCCGCATTTCGACCATGTCCACCCCCTGAAACTTCAAGATTGCATTATGCACCATCACCATCATCATTGAGTACCCCAGAGAGCGCGTCGGCCACACCATGGGCAGACCACTAGTTCAGCTCGAACAAGTGCAGCGCGTCAACCAGGAAGTCGACGAGGACAAAGGGGAGGTGGAGGACACCAGAAAATCCCGGAAGAAGCCCTTGGATGTGGCGGAGCTTGCCAAGAAGTTGAAAGCGTAAGTTGCTTCCTGATGCTGTACTCCTGCTGTACTGAACAATGTGTTGGCGAGGCAGAAGCGCAGGAGGAGCCCCAGGATATGGAGGAGGAGATGGCGAAAATGGAGAAGGAGGAGAAGGACCAGGATGAAGATAGAAAGGAATATGACTTCGTCAGGCCATGGGAAGGTGGGCCATACGATGGACAGGAATATGGGCCTTGCGGATACTCGGGAGCATGGTGAAATTGGATGCGCAGAAACGGACCGTTTGGGGATAGAAATCCGTGCAAGAAAAAGACTCAGGGTCAATTTGGCTATGACTTTGCCGATCGGGTTTGCAAAGACGAAGGCGCATAGGACGGACCATAAAAGCGCTGATTTGGAAAAAAACAAAAGACTGGTCGAGGCCAATCCGAGCGACCTTGAAGTAAGTGACGACGAAAATGAAGGCAATCGGACAGTCGTGGTAGTGAAGGTGGGAACACTTCCAAAAGCCAGAGTTCCTAGGTTTAGTGTCCAAGAGTCGATATTCGCCGACGTTGCGTAGCCTCACTCGCTGTCGTTGATATCGAAGTAGGATCTGAAAGCCAAATGTCAGTCAAATGAGTTCACAATGCCCTGCAAGGCCGCGTTATGTCCCTTTCTTTCGCCACAGAGAAAGTATGGACCGCAGTAACGGCTTTCGATATGCATTGAACTTTTCATCGCTTCGTGAGTACGTTGGTAGAACGATTGTATCAAGAAATATCCGCAGAATCTCGCCGAGATGTGGTGTACTTGTAAGACATCTGCTGTTGCTACCGCCTTCGTTTGAAGCACTTCAACCTCGTCATCATCGTCGCTTTTGGTGAGAGATGGCGTGACTCTGCAATGAGCTTCAGAGCGATGGGTGACAGTGTGTAGACTGCCTTTGTCAGCCGGAGATAGAGTTGCGGATCTGTCGATAGATCGAGTCTCATGCGATCGACCATGCTCCCGAGCGCTTCACACACGGTGCAGGACGACTGACTCTGCTAGGAGCTTCCTGTTTGTGAGCGTGGAAAGACGTCCACTTCCGACCAGATCAGTAGCCGTACTCTTCACAACCTCGCACGCGAGAGCTTCGTCTTCACGATGAGATTCCCTCCGCTTGCGTCCATTGCTCTCTTCTGTCGAAGCATGTTCGACGTGGCGTCCGCGTCTTTGTTCGTGAGCCAGTCCAGATGCGGCGGTCGGAGTCCATCATCAGGCTCTTCGATACTTCAGCGATACGGAGGACGACTCCGAAATGAGCTTCCAAGCGATGGGTGCAAGTTCTTGTCGTTATGCGGAGATGTCGTTATGCGGAGATGTCGTTATGCGGAGACCGTCAACAGATCTTTTTCGAGATCTCGTCTTGCGTTTGTAGCGGTATTTCGTGGTCGCTGCGACAGAAGCCGATCAATGTTGGTCAACCAATTCGACCTCGCCGTGGCAGCCATGCTGCTCTTTCACTCGTCAAGCACCGGCATCGACTCTGCAATCAACTTGGAAGGCACCTCATTCGTGTACCGTAGGTAAGTTGATGTTTTCGAACGGAGACAAGTCCGAAAATCATGAAGTGACGTCGGAGCAATCGGCCCCGCCATCGCCGACATCTCTGAGCGTAAAGTGACGCGTGCAACTCGCGATACGGTAGTTCTACGTCATGCAGACGTGAGAGAGATCAATCATCAAAGAGAGAGATGTCGGAAATACATCTTCTTCCAATTCTCTCCCGTCCTCTCAACAACAACAACAACAACCACCTCATCAACCAACCGTACATGCGTCCCTTCGCCCCCCAATCGACCCGCACCATCGCCAAGCCAACCCTCACCGCCGTCCGCTCCGCCCCCATCACCGCCTTCCGCTTCAACCCCACCAGCTTCACCTTCACACCCAAGACCAACATGTCTTCCTCGACCACCTCGTCCTCCTCCCAATACGGCGAGCTCAAAGTCGAAAACACCAACATCAACACCGCCCCCGGCGTCGACCTCACCTCCACGCAAAAGACCCTCCTCGGCTCCGTCCTCGACCTCTTCGCCGGCCGCCCTTCCCTCGCCAAACTCCAACTCTGGACCGACGACGCCACCTTTACCGATCCCATCACCATCGCCGAGGGCCGCAAACAGTACGAGCCGCAGTGGTACGGATTGCAAAAGGCCTTCTCCGAGATTGAGCGCAAGAGCCATGAGGTGACATCCGGAGGAAACCCGATCGAGATGGACATGACGACGAGATATGTGGTCAAGGGCATCAACAAGGAGCAGACCATTTCGAGCAAGGTGAAAGTGCACCTCGATGCTGCGGGGGAGAAGATTGTGAAAGTGGAGGATTTGTGGAATGGAGATATGGACAAGGACAGTTCGTTCAAGAATGTGAGTTCGCTGTTGAATCCGTTTTTTTGGGTGAGATTTGGTGGGAATGTCTTCTGGTGGGCGTGGAGTTTCACCTGGGAGACGAGGGTGTGGAGGGTGTGCATCTCCTTGTGGTGGTTTTGTTGTGAATTTGTGCTGACTTTCTTCTTCTTCTTCCAGGCTCTTCGCAAGGTCAACGCCAACACCGTCCCTCTCGCCGTCAAGGTGCCGAAGAACGCAGAGGAGGACGCCAAGATGGGAAACCAGTAGAGTGGGCCTGGAAGTCATGGACGCTGGACTCTGATCAGTCCGTAGCAGCGAAGATTTGACACGATCAGACACATGCCATCCGCAGCTAGCTCTTGTACCTTGACACGAGTTCAGGAACGATACTCAAAGCGAGCGTCTCAGCCAAGCTCTTCCACACACATTGTATCCCAGCGTGAAGCATTCAACCACATCCCGCAGCACCTCACCCACCATCCTTCTCCTCCTCCTTGACATGTCCAGCAGTAGCAACCTCCAAAATCTCCATCTCCAACCCCTCCACAACCACAACCTCCACTCCCGCCTGTTCCAACGCTCCTCTCCCCTCATTGACTCCCACAAAAACCTCCGGCTCCCTCACCCCTACCACAACCCTCCTAACCACCACCCTCCCATCCCTTCCCTTTAACCCAAGTACCCTCTCCACACAGCTCGCATTCCCAACACTCCTCCTCACACAAGGTTCCATAGTCGTATACAACACCGTATCCTTTGGCAAGTGCCATCCCAACTCTTCTACCGGGCAGGAGGATTTCGCGGCGAGTTTGATGAAGCAGCATTGCTCGGCGTGGGTGTTGCCGGGACATTCGAGGGTGTAGCCTGTGATGAGGGGTTCAGAAGATGTAGAGGGTGAGAGGAGGAGGGCGCCGACGCGGAAGTTGGTGGGTTTGGGAGGGGAGAGGCGGGCCTGGGCGAGGCAGAGGTGGAGGTAGTGGGTGTGGTCCAGAGGGGCGGAGGAGGAGGGTGGTGAGGTGGAGGTGGACATGCTAAAGGGTGAGTTGGACGGGGATCAATGAGGAGGGCGACGAGATTGTAGTCTCATGCTGGAGAGTGGTGGATGTTGTTCGACGGGAAGCAGCAATTCAAGGAAGACCCATCAACATTGACCTCACTTGATGCCTCATTTGATGAGTAAATTGATTGACACTTCCAATGCCGAGGTCGGCGTGCCTTTCGCTGCTCAATCACGCCAACGACCTCTCCTTTCACGTCTCCTCTCACGTCACGTCTTCTCGCAATCCGTCCGCATATATCTCGCTCTACTTTAATGAACACATCTTCTTTCACTCATTGTATACATGTTCGTCCGGCCAATTGGCCATTGAAAGAGAGCGAGGATGAATCATGTAAGCCAATACCTGCCAAACGTCCACTTCCTCAATGCTGACATATTCCATCAAGGATCCTCAGACTCCAGCGATAGTATCGTTGCTCGCGGGAGGATTCGCCGGGGCTGTAGAGGCTGCTGCGACGGTATGAGGTTTGCAATCTGCCGTCAACAATCCCATCTGATGCTCCTCCAGTACCCATTCGAATTTGCAAAAACGCGAGTCCAGCTCCGCGAGCAAAAAGGCGTGCCGACGCCAAAGAACCCTTTCAAAGTCGTCTTCGGAGTGTACACCACAGAAGGAATCGCTGCTCTGTGAGTATGTCATTCAAAATCTCACCCTGAAATGTCCTGACCTCCTCTCAAAGATACAAAGGCTGTCTCCCCCTCGTAATCGGCTCCGTCGGCAAAGATGGCATCCGCTTCCTCTCCTTCGACACGATCAAGAATACCTTCAAAGATCCCGAGACGAGGACCTTGTCTCCGCTCCGCAGTATGCTCGCGGGAATGGCCTCGGGCGTAGTGGCCTCTCTCACAGCCGTCACTCCGACGGAACGCATCAAGACCGCGCTTATTGACGACGCTCGCAATGAACGTCGATTCACCTCTGCGACCCATTGCGTCAAGACGATACTGCGAGATCATGGCATTCTGGGTCTCTACCGCGGACTGGCAGGGACGACGCTCAAACAAGCTGGCGCGACAGCATTCCGGATGGGGACATACAACATCCTCAAGGATTTTGAAAAGACACGGGATATCCCCCAGACCACACTGACAAATTTCGCCAACGGGTCTGTAGCGGGTATTGTCACCACGTTGGCGACACAACCGTTCGACACGATCAAGACGCGGTGTCAGAGTAGTAAAGGCGCCAGCACGGTGGAAGCGTGGAAGAGTATCATTGCGGATTACGGAGTAAAGGGCTTTTGGAAAGGGACAACGATGAGGTTGGGACGGACGGTGTTCAGTGGAGGGATTTTATTCACGACGTATGAGTGGGCGGCGGCGATTTTGAGTCCGTTAGTTGTGAGGAAGGATGTCATTGATAGATGAACGTACAGTCCAGAACTAATTGATCGATCCCAGCTATCAGACATCTTTTCATTAACCTGACACATGTCTCAACGGGCCTGGTTCATCAAGTTCTTGCGGCGCTGGTCCCGAGCAAAAAACGCAGCGTCGTAAGCTTTCTTCAAAAGTTCAACATCGTCTCGGAGGGATGCAATGGTGAGCTTCCAGGAGGTCTCCTTGGTGTTTACCACAGAAGGGTCAATCGTCTTGAGTTGCTCGATCTCTTCAAGAATCTGCTGCAACGCACCGGTCGTGGAAGAGAAGATTTGACCGCCGAGGAGAATATCCTGGTAAAAGCTCGCACAAATGTCGGCGTTCTTGTCGACGTCTTTCAAGTCTTTCGACCGAGACTGTAAAAGTGCTTTCCACGCCGATGCCTGACCTAGTGCATCCAGTCTTACAGCCTCGACGACTCGTGTCCCGTTCCGCTTCGGGAGCGTCTCCCTCGCCGCAAAGAAGGGCAACTTCCAAAAACCGGGTTGGTTTTCCTCATTGACGACTTGCGTTTCGTCGGCATCGCCACCTGTCGCCCACTCCGCTGCGATGTTGTCGAGCTTCGATTGTAGCTGCGTGAAGCCGTGCAGGGTCCTCCGATGAAACGGAAGAGTCTTTTGAATAGCTTGATGGGTCTCCGTCACCAAGGTGCTCCAGACCGTAGCCGGTTTGTCCTCGGGAGCAGCAATGAGGCCAACCAAGGTAAAGATGGAGTACACTGGTGCGAAAAAGGTGTAATCATCAAGCAGGAGATCTTTCAGCTCATCCATGGCGTCAGAAGTAGCCAAGTAGGCGTCTAAAAGCAGGGCATGGAGCGTTTTACTCACGCTCTCGTCGATGCTGTCCTCGACTTGAGTCACGAGGTCACCCAACGGGCGTATCCTAGGCTCCAGTCTTTTTCTATGCAGTATTAGCATGGCTCGTTTGGGTAGCATCGGCTATATACAAACGCTGAAATTGGATCCACGACCATGACATCAAAGAGTACGCCCAGGAACTGATTCCGACTCCAAATGAAGCTCTCCCATAGGCCAGCACTTTGTTCGGTCATACGGTACAGATCGACAAACTTGGCCTCTTGCGCAATGAGGCGGTCAAAATATGGGTTCGACACAGGGGCCACGGGCGAGCAGAACTCAAGGTCGCGGAGCAGAACGATTTTGCATATTGTGCGTTTTGCAGGCGATCGCAGTGGCTCGGTCAGATAGAGGAACAGCAGAAGGCCGATGATTGCAACAGGCGCCCACTTCAGGAGATGAAGTTTCTGACGGAATGATGCAGGAGCGGTGTGAGATAGGCGACCAGGCCGACTTGTTGCTCGGGATCGTGATCGCAGCGTACCGTGGACGGCTGGAAAGGAATCCTTCAGCACTGCCTCGCTGCGCGAGTTTTCCATTCCATCTTGGAAGCGTGGACGGCTGGACGAGCGAGGGCGTGGTGCACGTCTGCGAAATGTCCTGGCTTCGGGAGAATCCATGGTGGATAGGTCTGCGTGTGGAGCAACAGCGACAGTGGCTGCATTTGATCCGCAGATGACCTGGGAGGCACGACTTTGAGCCAAATCCGGCGGACTTCCCCAAACAAAGATTTCTTGTGATCCTTTGTCCGCCATCAACTTTTTCTGAAGCCTGCCGCTTCGAGTATGGTCAGGATGGGACCGGATCTGGGTCGCTTGCGCACGCCGCGTATTTTGAGCTCCGTGATGTCCTTCATGAAGCTTTGAGAAGTTGAAATTGGTTTCGATGGGAAGTTTTCATGCTGTAGGCATTCGGCAAGTCAATCTCTCAAGACACATCACTCCACCGCCTTGGGAGGTTCCTCTTCCTTCGCTCTTGTCAGGGGTAGTTCTCCTTTCCTCGCTCGCTCGAAAACATCCCAATCTCGCTTCTGTCGAGCATTGAGCAACTTGGACTTCCTCTTGAGGTAGCGCGAACTCGCTCGGAGGGCTTCTTTCGTCGACGAGAGAGAGACTCCCTCCTCTGCAATCTCGGCGCGGGCTGTTTCACGCAGCACAAGGATCTCCTCGCGGATCTGTTGCAGCTTGAAAGTTATCATAGAAGCGCTTTCTAGGGCCATGAGAATGGTGCGGTAGTACTGCGCAGCCAGCTCCGTCCGCTCATCGAAGTTTGGCACGGTACTATTGTGGTGATGAAGAAGTTGCTTCCACGTCGAATCCAGGCCAAGGTCGCCCAATCTCGCGAGGTGCATCAGTTCGTTGGTAGTCTGATGATTATCCTCATCCTCGTATAATGATCGAAGCCATTGCCAGAATGACAATGACAACGACCTGGCTGTTTTCTCATTTACATCCCCCACCCCGTCATTCTTCATCCATCCGAGTGCGATAGCTTCCACAAGCGTTTTCAACTTCTTGAGATCGGGACCAGCTTCTCGGGATTCTTCCGTCGTGAGTTCGATGTATCTATCGATTTCCGTGGTAATGCCGATGAAAATCGAGGCCAGATCACGCTCAGGACGAACGTCATCCGTGAGAAGGCCAAGTGAGATGAGCAACTTCTCAAAGCCTTTTTCCAAAGCCGAGGTCTTCTCAAAATAGCGCTCGGCATTGAGATGCGCAGAAGGTATGTGTTTGGTAAGCGTATTCATACTAAGAATGCTGTGTACCAGGCTCACAGAGACCCTGCTGGAGATTTTCGAGAGACCTGATGCTATGGGTCCCAGTTGCCCACTGTGCAAGGTCAGCCTCTCGGCGTCTAGGAGTGCGCAACAGATGAATGCTACAAACCTACTATTTGCATGGAACATCTCCACTGTAAAAGCCAACTGCTGGAAGCTCCGGTGGCCCTCCCAAAGCATGGCCGGAAGAAGAGCGGCATTTGTAGCCAATTCATGCAGTGCTACGAACCCGGCCTCTTGCGCAACAAGTCGGTTGAAATGTGTTTCCGAAATTCCCTCAGTGGGCGAGCAAAAGGTCGTATGTCCGAGCAGAGGGATTCTGCAGATTTGGCTTCTCGCAGCGCCAGTCCACGATCCTGAGAAGTACAGCAGGAATACAATTGCCAAGGCGGCAGAAGCAATACTGCTGTACGCACGCGCTATGGTGAATTTCTTTGGACCCTCGCGTGTGCTGCGGTCGTCACGGCCGAGTTGCTGCGGCCGTTCATCTCGACGCTGGTCCAGTTTGCGGGACTTGGGAGTGGGAGATGTCGTGGACATCTTAGCGTAGAGCAACTCATCCATATCCCTGCTGCGTGGGCGGTTGAGACGGCTTGTAGAGCGCCTGCGAGAGGCACTCCTGCGTGTGGTCTTGGAATAGCGGGCGTCCATCGTGGGTGGCGTTGACGGTTGAGTCGGTCAGGCAAAATCGATGGTGATCAAAGCCATTCCAGTGAGGCATTGATGGTGAGACTCCATTGCAATGCTTTGTGTCGACTCGTGCACCCGAGAACTGTGCCCTTTCTTTGTTGCCATTGTCTGCCCGCGAGAGGATGCGACTGCTTTTGTCGTAGCGACGACGGGCTGTCCTTTGCAACACTGCATGGCTCGAGCTCTGCAGGCACGTTTCGGTGGTGTTGAATGCTTCCCGCGTCACATATTGAGGTCACATACGTGGATGAGATCAGATGTGATGGAGGAAGAAGGAAGGAACCAAGAGAGA
The DNA here is from genome assembly GCA_000983655.1 of Zymoseptoria brevis. NCBI lineage: Eukaryota > Fungi > Ascomycota > Dothideomycetes > Mycosphaerellales > Mycosphaerellaceae > Zymoseptoria > Zymoseptoria brevis. The sequence goes on along the minus strand of JYJE01004249.1, from coordinate 6,822 downwards.
AGTGGGGAATTTGCTCGCTCTGTCAATAACCCATCATTTCAAAGCGGCTACGAATACAAAGAATGAGCAACAGCATTGGCGAGTCTGCACGAAGGAGCGGAGTCAATCGACTTTCGAATCTGTTTATATGTCTATTCAGGTACTGCGCATATTCAGAACCGTAGAGAATTGTACCCACAGATCAGTCAACGATCCCATTTCAAGAAAAGCTGTCTCTCGTCGATCTCCGAGCAGTCCCGAACCCCCGGTCGCACGTGCTGCGACATGGCGTGGCATTGACAGACGTACGGGCGGGTCAAGCACTCCGTCACCGTGTTCCGAGCCTCGCTGAATGTGCAACATATGTCCATCGGGAGGAATCGGTCAAGCGTTCTGGCTGGCCATTGTACGTTTGAACTCAACCACTCGTTTCTTCTGTTCCAGCTTGGACCTGGATCGGGAATCCTTCAAGTCGTTCGTGCTGGCTCCGATAGTGGCAATCGCAAGCTTCAGCGACCCGCTCGTGAATGCGATTGACTTTGGCGCCCGTGATAGCTCGTCCTTCATGGCCTTGACGTTGCCGGTGATCTCTTGCAAGGCGACATTCGTCACGGTGATGATCTGTCCAGCTTTGAGTGTGTAGTTGTAGAAATTTGCGCAGAGAACCATCTTCTGGTCGAAATCGTGCATCTTCTCCCGGTGCGAGGCCATAATCTCCTTCCAGTAACTTGCTTGATTCAGTTTGTCCTTCTCAAGCTTGTAGTTATCCCTCTTGAAAATCATTGCCATTCTATCGAGAAGATCTTTGATGTCCGTTAAGGTCCCTCGCACGGACGTGTGCTGTATCACGACCTTAGTGGCCTGGTCGGACAACTCTGCCGTCATCCCTGTGAAGACCTTGGCCAGTTCCTGAACAGATCCGGTACGGACGCCGAGCGATCGTGTGATTATCGATGTCAGCGAGCGTTCGCGGGCCTCGATCTCTTGAAGCTCTTCCTGGGCCCATTCATTTGTGAGGATGGTGTTGTCGACCAGCGCATTAGTTATGGCAAGGGTGTCCTGGATGCCATTAACTGCATCGCGCAGCAGGTGGTTGAAGGTTTCCAAGTGTGGCATCAACTGTTGTCTGCGGAGTGTTAGCGATGCTGTGCGAGCAGCCTGTGGGCTAACTCACTTTGACGGAAGATCGATCGCACTGACTTCGAAGATCATGTCCTTGAAGCCCGTCTCACCGACGATAAGGTGATATGGCAGGGCGGCCGTATCTGAAGCTATGCTCTGCAGATATGCAAGGTCGTTGTTTCGCTCCGCAGACTCCGCGATGTAAGGAATTGGGGTTGTCTCGACGCGGGGACAAAAGCTGAATCGGCCAACCAGCGGAAGCGCGCAGACCATTCCCGTCATTCGCACGACCAAAGCTTCGACGGTGCTAAGCCACAGCTGGAAGAAGAACAAGAGAGCAAACAAGCCCAACAGCAAGCCGAGCGGAGCCTTCAGGACGCGAATAGCAGTTCCCATTACACCAACGCAGTAGTGCCAGATCCGATCTGGTTGTACGACATCTGTAATGTCTGCCCGAAAGCTACAGAGCTGCTTTGTTGTCCGTTCGATGAGGAGTGACTTTGCTGGACGGTGCTTGCCTGGCACGCTGAGCTGTTTCTTGCGCGGTGAGCACTTCGAGCCAGAGCATTGACAAATATCTTCGAGGCCAGGTTCCGGTGAGTGGATACTGCAGACTGGACCAGTAGATCTCATCGAGTCGTCGTGCGGCACCCGCCTCGAAAGATGGTATTGGCAAGCGGAAGTTTGACCAACTTCTGGCAATGGCATTTGAATCTCAGACGCGGTGTTGCTAGGTACAGAGTACTTCGTGCGGTCGGGTACCCGAGACGCTGCCGGGTGTTGCTTCGCTGCGACTTTGGTGGGCACAGACGACTTCGCAATGCGATGTGCGGGAGGCGCTTCGACTTGTTCATTGGATTGGGAACGTATACCGTGATGGCATTTGCAAGCAGTCTGTCCAGCTCTCGTGGGATGATCGTCAAGAGCCACCGCCTGCGGCTCTTGCGGATGTTGAAAGCGTTCAGAGATTGGAGATGTGCCGCATGAACTCGAGGCGTCCATTTGTTGAGAAGCGACGGGAGTGCTGGAGGTATCGGAAGTTGGCGATGCTGGCTTGGACTTGTCCGCACGTAGACCGGCACAGACAGCGCAGCTCGAGGCGTGAGCAGTTCCGTCGAAATCGGTGTTCGTGGGTCTGGACCACTTGTTCTCTACAGGGGAAGTGCAGTCGAAGCCGGCTTCGCTGGTTGCAGTGCAGCAGTCCTGTTCGTCGGCTGCCTGCATCTTGGAGAGGTCGGCCGTAGGAGATAGGTGATTGGTAGAGGGCGCTGTATTGTCCGAGACGGGTTGCCTCGCCGACATGAAATCGTCTCCGGTGACAAGAGGAGTGTTTGCTGGGTCCATAGCTGGAGAATGATGGAAGATGGAAAATGATCGAGATGGAAGATACTTGGAACGGGCGATGCTGAGTTGGAAGATTGAGGTTGAAGATGCTGAGTCCGAAGATGCTGCGGTCGAAGACGCTGAGATGACGGGATGTAGTAGATGATCGGGATGGAGATTGCTGAAGAAGCTGAAGAAGAGGAAAAAGATGGCGACCTTATACCCACACGGTCGCTGCCAGTGTCTTACCCTCTGTGTCTTACCAGCGAGATGAGCAGCTGCATTGCATCTCTTCCCGTAGAGTCAGTGGAGATTGAAGGCCAGAGTTCCGCGATGCATGTCTCCGTATGAGAGAGACATGCTGCTCGGCTCCCTCTCAGCAGGACGTCCATTGGCAGCGTGGACAGGCCTTGTACGCCTTGGTGCTTTGAGCGGATGACGAGAATAGCGGGATGTCTTGGAGATGGTCCGAGTACGACCATGGAGGCTGCGGATACCGAAGTGTTCAATGTCAGTGGTAAGTGGAGATGGAATTGAAATGGAAGCAAAGGTGGAGGCGACAGAAGCGGGTCGAACAGACGATAATGCGTAATTTCGTAGCGTCAAATAGAACTACGCCGATATCTCAAAGTGGAACACGACACGAATGTATTGCCTCCATGATGAATCCTATGCTGCCTTGTACTATATGCTACACTAAGGCCATGAACGGAGCGTGTACAAACTTGGGCGCTTGCTTGCGGGAAAAGGGAATCCTGCACGGAAGGCCAATACGCCAGAATCAGTCATGCCTCCTTCCCATACCGCTGCTACCTCGCTGTAAGCCTCCTAGGCAATGGCAGCAAGACCGTCCAGCGTAGGATCGAACGTTTGCATTCGCTTTTCTCGTTCGGCTCTGGAGGTTCTTTGGAATTCTTCGAGCTTCGCGATGCTTACTCCCAGAGAGTAAATAGTCTGCCGCAGCGAGGTGCCTGAGGATGCTAGTGACATCGGCGACCGCTCGACCTCTTCCTGCACGCCTTTGACTTTGCTGCGAACGTCGTGCAAGACGACAGACGTCACAGCGACTGCTCGTCCGGCGCGGACGGTGTAGTGATAGAGTCTCGCGCACGTCTCCATTTTCTTGTCGAAATTCGGCAACTTGCTCCGGTGCGACAGAAGGGCCTTCTAGTGCGAGACGTCGTCCAAGTTCCGCAATGCGATCGAGCAGATCCCTTAGTTTGACGAGGCTCGCCTTGATAGCTTCGTGCTGTACGAGGACATGATTTGTTTACTGGACCAGCTGCGAAATCGTGAGGGTGAAAACTTTGAGGAGCGCGGCTTCGAACGTATTACCAAGCCCGATCGCGCGTGCGATCGGGCGCAATGGCGACAGGAAGGACTTTTCGCGGGCCTCGACCAGTTGAAGTTTGTCTCGGGCCCAGCTGTGTACAATAATGGTGTTGTCAATCAGAGCGTTGGTGAGTGACACACTGCGCTGGGCACTGTCCGTAGCTTCGTCCGTCAGCTTGTTGAACGACTTGAGAAGAGGCCACAGGAGCTGCCTATGGAGCGTTAGCATTGTCGCCAGGCCATTGTGATCGAAGAGAGAACAAACTTAGATGGTAGGTCCTCGGCACTAATCTCGGAAATCATGTCTTTGAAGTCCGAATGTCCAATGGCGAGCTGATATGGAAATGCAGCGATGTCCGAAGCCGCCTCCCGCACTGAGGCAAGCTCGACGTTTTGGGCGATGATTTTGGCAAAGATCGGGTTCGGAAAGACTTGATGTCGCTGGGTGGTGGCGCAGGAGTTGAAGTGGTTGACGAGAGAGGGGCTTTGCTGATGATCTCAATGGTTTGTGTGACCAGATAGATGGAAGTAGGGAAGATGGACAAGATTGCGAGAGCGCAGATCAAGATGCTGAAGAAAATGCGGAGCGTGGCCATCGTAGCAGTGTCTTCGATGCAGGAGCGGTGTGCGATGTGGTGGTGATGGACGAGAAATGGAAACCCGTGGTGGAGGGGACGGCGATGCTCATCAAAGAAATTCGGAGCTCTGAGCTTGGGAAGGTGAATGAAGCTGTTGAATATGAAGTGCACATGACAACTCAAGTGCAGAATGGTGAAAACGACGGGGAGAATGTGAATGGCAGCCTCAGAATACACTTACCCTCAGGCAAAATGCGCGCTTGGACTGCATATGGCGCGGCAGCATCGCTGAGTAGGTGGCAACGAGTGGCTTTCGCGCTTGCGCAACGATCTCCTTGCAAACGAGACTCGTCCGCCGACCAAGCGAGCTGATTTCATTCTCCTCTTTTGCCATCCTTTGCATGCTTGCGGATATGTCCCCATTCGACAACTTCATCCTAAACCCTCGCAAGAGATCCTCTTCGCAGAGTCGATCAACTCTACAATCGCATTGAGGAACTCAGTCCTCGTAGGCAGTCCAAACCCAAATCCCCTTCACACCTCTCCGCTCTTGATCGCTGCCTTCGTAGGTGGATATGTTGAGCCATTAGCACGTGCAAACCCAACAAGTGGAGCCCAAACTACACATGCCTCTCAAGATGCGGCAGTCGAACTTGACCTTCTCTTTCTCTTCATCACTCCGACACCTATGGAGCCTCAGTGCATTTCCACCGAACATACCGCCATCTCCGCCAATATGCCCATCAGCATCCATACCATCTTCAAGATGTGCAGCGGAGGCCTCGCCAGGGCTGAGGAAAAGCCGCAATGCCAGATCGCAGGGCAAGCTCCTGCCGCCACCGAGGTCGTTGTAGTGTAGGCAGTCATTGAGAAGAAGCTCGCAGCATCGCGGGCGAGATTTCTCGAGTTGAACCGACGATTCGGCGAGGAAATCGGGGTTTATAAGGCGTTGCTGGAGGCACAGGAGGAGTAAGTTGCTTTCCGCGAGTAAATCTGTGCTCAAGCTAACAGCATTGTAGAGAGAGGAGAGTGCTGGAGAAACTTCCGAATATGGAGGAGGAGATGGAGCGAATGAAGCAGGAGGAGGAGAAGGAGAAGAAGGATGAGGAATGAGTGCTATTCCAGAACTCTGTCAACTCAAAAGCGAAGTCGGAAAGGATGACGAGAAGGCCATGGCAGTAGTCGTAGAAGCGTACATCCAGAACTGCGACCAGTCCCGGTGAGCGAGCTGTACAAAAGGAGGGCTGGTGCTAGGCGTGGTCGCTTTCCCTGGCAAATTAATCACACAATAGCTCGCAGTTCTCCTCACCAATGCCTACCATGCTGTTGTGCCGTGGCTTGATGACGGCTTGCGACAGAGATATGAGCGCCCTCTCCTTTCTGCTTTTCGTCCCCACTTTCTCATCCACCCTCTCAGCTACCGCTTGTGATAGAGGCATGTGGTCCTCATCCTTCTCTTTCCTTCCTCCGACCATGCCCTTTGAAGCAGACATGCGTTCAATGCTCGTAGTCTGCTGTTGCTGGTTCATCGGAATTGCGAAGCGGAAACCGGTCGTGGCTCATGAGCTGCTCAGTTCGATTGGAAACGGGAAGGGTCTGCTCGAGTGACTGCTCCTTGGGTCTTTCGATCTGTACCATCTTGTCGAGTCCAAGATTGAAGCGATCTTCGGTGACCGCCGTAGTTGTTGTTATGCGCGCGATAGCAAGTCATGAACTTGACAGGATGAAAGGCGCAGACGATAACCCCGTTATTTCAAGGCGCTAGACAGAGCTAGAACTAAGGTAGAACTAATACGCCGATAACACACCAGGACCGTGCTCTCCCTCTCCGGTACATCCAAACGACCGGGCACTTCTTTACTACTACTAAAGACTAAGGGTGCGTTTACCTCCTACGAATTAATTAGTTATTTAGTAAAAACAGTAGATAATAGCTATTCTTCTAACCGTTTACCTTACCGTCGCTATAACTTAACGAGTTATTTGCTATACGCTTAATCTCGCTACTCTATATCTATATAAAGTTAGTATATAGCTGCCCTAGTAGTTTTATAATTAATCGATACTATAGTCGATTAATTACTATAGCTCTAGCCCGTACGGTACTATAAATAGTATAGTTATAAACCTTCCGAGTTCGTAGTAATATCGCGTTACTAAGCGCGTTATATACGTATTATAGGCGGTTATCTAGTCTACTCGTTATATATATACTATTCTTCGTAATACCGACTAAGCTAATACCGTAGAAGAAGAAGGGTAAGGAGCTAGCCTAGAGCGTAAGTATAGGTCGAAGGATAAGACTAATAATAATAAGGAAGATAATAGTAAGGTAGTAGTAGTACCTAGATCTAGTAAGAGTAAGAGTAAGAAGCCGCGGAAGAAGTAGAAGAAGTAGCTTAAATATACGTTACGGAAAAGTAAAACTAGAGTCCCTCGAGTTTATAAGTATATAGCGAGTTCCTAAGTTAGCTAAGTTCCTAACGAG
>JYJE01004239.1:8046-21503 GCA_000983655.1 Zymoseptoria brevis | reverse complement strand
CGAGATAATCTCCGACAACAGACGCATGCCTGATCCGGTACGACGAGAACCCAGTCGTTCGGCGAGATAATCTCCGACAACAGACGCATGCCTGATCCGGTACGAAGAGATCCCAGTCGTTCTACTGTTTATAGTCAGAATTGGCCCATCGTACCGCTTATTTAAGTTCAAAGTATCGAAGCACTTTCTAATCACACTACAATCAAAACAAACTCTACTTGGGTACGGCCGAAAAACGGTGTATGCCAGGTGTCCTCAAATGGACACCGCCAGTTTCCACTACGACATATAAAGTGTAGGGCTATGGCAGTTCACTCCACTCAACTCTGCCATCTCGAAAGCACCATTGCCACAACTCGAATCTTCTCTTTGCCCTGATCGCCGTCAATCGATCATCCTTCGCCATCACTATGCGTCCCTCGTCTTTGATCTCCACCGTCCCGTTCGCCCTCGGCGCAATGGCCGCGTTGGTTGCTCCGGTCTCAGGCCAAGACATAGCTTCAGCGAATGCTCTTGTCGAGCGAGGCATGGATGCTCACTTCCGCCTCCGTTGCGCAGCGTATCATGTGATACTGGCCAACATTTGCCAACACACTGTCCCGGTCAGTCGCCAGAACAGCCAAATAAACGAGGAATGCTGCTGACGAGAATTCTGCTAAGGCCGCGTACTACTCGACATGTACCCCCATAGCAGAGGCGTATTACTCTAGCTGTCTCGACCGCGCCTCCAACGATATCCCCAACATGGATAAGGTGAGGCGAGAACCCAACGCACCTGGGAGTTCAGCCGGGTCAGATGATTGCGGCCCTGGCTGCAAAGGCCAAGGCCAGAGATGCTTCGATGATTGTGTAAGTCTTATTCTGACCGCTTTCCATCATCTGGACTCGTGTGCTAATAAGTACTACAAGGTCGAGGTTTACGGACCACATGATGGCGGTGCCGTGAGCTGCTTTGATAGTTGTGTAAGCTATGTAGCAATACCGCCCGAAGCGTATCCGACTAATGCACGTCTAGGCTGACGCGGTCGCGCTCTGCTGTGACACGGATTAGTGTGGCGAGTCCTTTTCTCTTAGCGACCGCTCGTAAGCATTGTACCGCTAGGAGGAGTTAGGTCCGGTACGGGGGCTTATCTATCCGAGTGTCCGGGGGGATTCTCTGCGAATTGTTTCTTTTGCTGGATGTATACGACCGGCCAAGTGTTACAAGGACATATCGAGCCTTGGATTGTTTTATTTACTTCGGGCCTATCTAGTAGAAAAGCGGAGTACATTAAAAGACTCTGGCTTTTCCTGGAAATGTGTAGCTGATGGGAATGTCCACGTGATCTGCCGGTTGGTAGCACAGTCCATATACTATGTCCGGAACATACGGTCTCCTAATGGATGTCATGGGAGGCACAGGAGCGAAGTGTATTGTGCGTTCAGGTAGATCTACCTCTAGGGCCAATCTTACTGTGCCTATGCAAGTGCTAGTGGGGGTGTGAGAAACAGAGTTGGCGTTACAGCTTTTGGAGATTTTGCTGTAGTACGGCTCGTACGATCCTATGTAGTTCACAGAGACGTTGTCGTTTCCCATGAGCTGACACACTCTTAGAGCAGCGGTACCCGAGCATATGGAAGTCCAGCTGTTGATAGTATCGATGAACATCATCTGCTGTCCGTTGAGATCTGCCGTGAACCCGTTGCGTATCACATGCACATTTAACAAGTCCCACTTGTCAGCACCGGGCAGTCTCACAAGAGGTTTGTTCCAGTTGGTATCATACCTGTATACTAGGGAACCCATACTGTGGTGTACCTAGGTGTCAACCCGCGTTGCCACTGGTACACTCAATCATGGAGATATCTGTAGAAACGCTGAGAAATCACGTTAGAGATGGTAGCAGGATCATGTGGACGGGATCTTCAGCTAGGGGCGACTTTCTGGTCAAGCTTTCGAATCCCACAGGAAGCCCCACAGTATTGAAGTGTGATCCCGAAGCGTGGGGGCGTGAAGTCGCGGTATCCGAGTACGTGCAGTGGACGGAGACAAAAAGCATCAAACATGGTTCAAGGTCATTGATACCTCCCACTCCCGGGTACTTTGGAACGGAGAGAACGGCCTCTGTGTTGGGGATAAATATAGGAGGAGACTGTGTCAGCGGGGCCTGCAAAAGTTACAGTAAGACAGAGGCTTGCTGTATGTCCTACGATATAGAGACCTCTACCAAGGACGTCAGACCTGGAGGTTTCGCCCTAGTGGATGCGCCCATACTATCCATTGCTGCGAAGTGCTCATGTGGAGAATCTTGCTATGTCACCACCCTGCGTACGGGTTATACCTCCAAAGATCTCGTGTCGAAATTTTTCGAATGCATATTAATCCACTCACCTTTGTGGCTCATGGGATGGAACTGTTACACTTTCGACAATGAGTGCATGAGGTACCATTGCGATGATGCGCTAAAGGACCTGTTCAGGGTCTCTCGTATAGGAGCTTTCGGCAAACCTACATATGGTTCTCTCATGAACGTCGTCGGTACTTACAACGTTGACGTGATGGTGTACATGAAACGCGCCCTGTATCCCATGAAGTCTTTTAGACTTGGAGATGTTGCAAAGGCCATGAAGGTTACAGAGAAGATGGAGATGCCTGACATGAGGAACGTCACTGACGAAGAGGAGCTGATGATATACAATTTGAACGATTGTGTGGTAGTGCTCGACATATGGGCCAAAGAGAAATTTGATGAAGTTTTGCCCAGCATAGCGTTGTGTTCCTCGTCTCCGGTCTACGATTGCTGTAGGTATGTCACAGGAACCATGGCAGTGAACGCGTACGCTTCTCACATGCACAGTATTGGGAAGTACGTGGAGTGGAATCCCGTAGAACAGATGGAACATTATGCGGGAGGCTATGTCAAGGAACCCGTCAAAGGTCTGCATCACAACGTTCTGGTCTGTGACTTCAGCTCTATGTATCCCACCATAATATCTTCCTGCAACATAAACCCTCACGACTTCGAAATTGACGAGACAGAACATTCCATGCCCATCGGCCATGTGGAACTGAGACAGCACGAAACTTTGGTGTGGCTAAAGGGAAGGGTAGCAAAGTTCAACAGGTCACAGAAATCCGATCTTGCTGCTCTCATGGAGTACCTCGTCAATGAGAGAAACAATGTGAAGAAGACCTATCCTCTGTACTCCAAGAGTCTCAAGGTGGTGGCCAACAGCGTGTACGGAGTCATAGGCTACGATAAATCGTGGATGTATAGCCCCACCTGTGCCGCTGCAGTGACGGCCGTAGGTAGACATTGCGTGATGCTCACAGAGCAGTTTTTCCTTCGCGAGAACATGCTGACTCTATACATGGATACGGATTCTTGTATGGTTACTATGAAAGGATCACCGACGGATGTCAGAAGTGCTGCAGATGTAGCCCTACGAAAATTTCACGACTATATATCTGACACTGCTGCACGAGAAATGGCGATGGTAGTGGAAGAGCACTTTCACAAGAGCGTCATGATAAACAAGAAGAAGTATTGCATGTTGCGATTCGATGGTACCATGAAGATTGTCGGCATATCTATAGCTAGAAGAGACGTGTCCCAGATATGCAAGCAGGCGGCAAGCCAGTGCCTAAAATCTTTATTCATGGATAACACCGCTGACACAGTTTACACCATATCTCGATTTGTGAGTGCAGTGAAGCAGATGTGCATAACTCAGTCTCTCACTCTATCTGACGTGTCCAAGTATACGAAAAAGGACGGATCGTCCGGGTACTCGTATCACTCTATCGAAGGCAATGAAGTGTTCGTGCCAGAGAAAGAGGCAGTCCTGAACGCAGCAGTGAGCTGTGATACAGACTATCTGTTGAAATCTGTGTGCCGCGAGATAGAAAGGTTTACCGTGCCGTGCGGGTACGGTAGCGTCGCAGATGTGATAAGAATGTCAACGTTCTTTTGAGGTGTTCTTCAAAACTTCCATTTGTAAAAAGCAGCGAGGGCTGCCGTGGACGCACAATAAAAGAAATGGCAGACTATTTTGTGGTCCATAAAGCTGAGTGCAGATTGTGTCCAAAACAGTCCGCGAATCCGGAACGCGTCATTCTGAACTGTAAGGTCATTGAGAGCTCCGTGGGAACGCACGATCCACCCCTCGGTATAACCGCAGTTGTAAGTATCTACGAGACGGATAGATTAGGAATGATGCCCGGTGCCACGTACAACGTCAAATGCAATATGACTGAGGGAGAATTTCCTGCTAGAATATCAAAGATGGAAGTTATCGAGCTTTAACATAAGGAATACCGTGTTACCCTACCGTGCAAAAGCTTCTTTTTTAAAACCCGCTGGATTTTGGAACACAAGCTATCGCCAGCGCAACGACGCTCTCTAGGAGTGTGATAGTAACGGGTTTGAGATTATGCTTACTTTTACGTTGCTATTCCTAACTTCCCTCTTCTGCTTAAACGGACTGCAGCCTGTTGCTGCAGCAGAGCTGCCTCTAGCACGAAAAGAAGGCTTTTCTTTAGAACATGTTTCTATCTACGGTATGCAGGATACCTCACATTAGAGACTACATTATGTCTAGAGTGTCTCCTCAAGAGGCCGCAGTCGTGATAGAGGCGTACGACATAAACGTGACACCCAGAGACTACGTGAAATACACGTCTGTGTTCAGATATATCTTTAGAGATATGAACTGGATGCTGAGAAAAGTGGAGTTGGGGTATGACTTCATACTAGCTAGTATCGAAAGACATACAGGAATCCCGTGATCGTGACGGAACTTGGCACTTTAGCGGTAAGTCTACAGTCTTGCTTTTCGTTACGCTAGACGGCAACCAGATGCGTTGCGATAGAAACCTCGCGGGTTCTCATAGCTTCAATTCGGATGACGATGCGACCACACCGTTTCGCGACTTGGAACGGGGTGCCGATTCGAAATGGGGTATCGATAGAGGGTACAGGAGGCACCGTACTCTAGAATTCACGTGCTACGGCGCGAACATGCACGTCTTCTGTTCTGATGTGACCTACAGTGATCCGGAATGGATACACATATCAGAAGACGACGTGGGGCTGCCGGATGTGTTTCGCAAAGTCAGAAACCTGGAGGATTCTAAATTAGACCCCGTGGGCACTTTTCTGTCCAAGTTTCGGCCCGAGAACGAGAAAGTTGTGGGAGCTGCTACAGAAAGCAAACAGGGGTGTGCCTTATTGAGAAGGGAGGGAGTACGAATACTATACTACAAAAGAGGGAACAGTTATAAGGTCAGCACATCTGAATTCTGAACGCCCTTTGTGTTTCGTGTCTTTTCAAAACATCGCAGCGTGGCTGCTGTGCAATACCTCGGGAACAAAATCGTACGATCTCTCAACATTTTTGAAGAACAATATGGATGCAGCTACATCTCAAACCCCGTGCGGCGAAAAGCTTGCATCTATGCCAAGAGAGCTGGTAGGGGAAGTAGTATCTCATCTAACTGTGTTCGACACGCTTTCTCTCGAAAAACAGATATCTACTGCCTGCGCTTCAGACCCATCGCGCTTAGAAAAGTACGAGTCTCTCCTCCAAGCATGTGCCGACAGAAAGTCAGTCCCTATGTACCTAGAACGCACCTTCGGCAACAGCGAGAAGCTCATGGAAGCCATGTCCAAATGTAAGGTGTATCTCTCGGGATCTAGGTCCCTGGAGTTTTTCGTTCCAAACTGCGCGGAGGAAACCTCTGATTGGGATTTCTATGCTCCGGATGACATGCCGATGTTGTGTCACTTTATGCAGCGCATGGAGGCCATCGGCATGACATGGATGACTCCGGAAGAAGAGCTGCGTCAACACTTCGAAGCGGGAAGCGGTACCCTGCCTATGGACTATACTAAATACGTCTAGCTGAAGAGCCGTAATTGCTTCGAATCCATGTCTCAGGAGTATAACAGAGAGCTGGACACGAGAAACTGTAACGATACAACCGGTGAGATCATATGCTTTTCCCTCTCGTTCAACGGCAACAAAACAGTACTCTGTTCAACTCACCGGGGAGGGTATCTTGCCAACAACGTGCTCACCGTGATCTACGGTCACTTACATAGAGGCGGTGCAAGAAAGCGTGCGCAGATCATAGTTGAAGCGCGCTCCAGAAGCAAGCTGGAAGTGATGGCTCCTATAAGATTCCACTCTAGCTGCTTCCAGAGTTTCATAGGTCCTTACGCCGCGTGCCACATGTACGGAAAGATGGCATCACAGAAAATGTCATACTTCTGGTCAAGCAACAACACCGAGATGCCCGTGTCACCATCTGCTTTATCACCGTGGGAGAAGTATAAGAATAGAGGCTTCACCTACGAAGATCCTCTCCCTGAGGATCATGCGATCAAGAGAGACGTCAGGGACGAGAATTCCGTGCTTCTGGATTATTCTCACGTAAGAAACGCTCCGGAGACTCTGAAACGCGAGTACGTTCTGTCCCACAGCAGCATATCGTGGAATGAGTTCAATGACACAACAACGTCGGACGTCTTGATAACGGGGTCGCTAAGTGTCTTAAGATCTGAAGAAGTGGCACGGTGGCTCTCTGTTCCAGATACAGTCGAAGTCCGTCCCTATCTGGACGAAACTCTGCAGCTTTCTCGTGCCATGAGAATAGCATTGTAATACAGGAGACACGTACTTTTGAAACTTACAGTTATGTTGCGATGAGCTCGCCGCGTTTTTTAAAAAACCTGATTGTAAAACCTATACCATCTCGAAATTGGAACACATAGCAGCAGAGGTAGGGGTCCATGGCTTAGATTTCGATCCTGCCAAATCCGGTACCTTAGTGTAGTCCGTAGCCATCAACGTCTCTGCCCATCCCATTCCGCGAGCCAGGAGGCCGGCGCGAGTTGTTATGGGGAGCTTAGACTGCGCTACCCTGTACGACATGGCAATAGAGAGATCTTCAATGTCATCACCCTCAAATTTCACAGAGTAATAGTTGCATACCACTACTATACCTGTTTTACACACCTCCCTGCGCCTCACATCTTCGACTTTGGACAACACTACCGGGCTATAGGCTCCTACCACGTTACGTCCTATCTCAGCGTTGCATTTGTCATCCTTCGCTACGGCGACAACTTTGCCTTCCACAGTACAGCAGAATTTCGCCTCCAACGTTTCTCTGACGGCGTTCTCAGACATACCGTCTATCACGTATAGAGTGTCGCACGGAGGGTTCTTCTTGGCTTTCGTTCTACCCATGAAGAGATCTGAAACCATATCTAATCCCGTGGTAGCGACAGACCCAACTCGGTGAGCGTCAAGGGCAGCTTGCTGCGAGGCCTGGCACAGAGACATCACGCACCTTACAGAGGGAACGCCCTGCGTAGGAGCCGTGGACGGATCCACGAGGACCCGCGATCTCCGCAGCACAGCATAGGTGCCTCCACCAGGATCCCTGACAAAACATGTGGCCGCTAACTTCGCCACCCTTGCCATATCTCCGATCGACCCCTGCGACATCTGCTGTCTCATAATGTCCTTAACGCCTTTTACAGAATCTTTGAGAAAACTCGATGTGCCAGGGACGCTGTCCATTCGTTCTTTGAGCATTTCTAAGTGCTCCTGCTTAGTCCTTGCAAGGTCACCAATAGGTAGCTCATATAGTCCGCCCTGTATTTGCCCAAAACTCAGAGTGGTGTAGGAGACGAAGTTCATATCCCCCTCTTCAGGTCCGTGATTATATTTGCCGCCTTCGTGCTCGCTTCCCAAAGTTTCCACCATGTATCTTGTGGCCTTCATCAATTTCTGATCTAAAGGAGGTACCCACGAGGACGCCTCCCTGATAGAGTCAGCGTTGTGCAAGGGGTATGCATGAGCCTCATCGCCGTCATAGTCCCCGTGAAAATAGCTGAACACTTTGGGGTGGATGCCAAGACACTCGTTGCTCCAAAACTTGACCAGGAAGGGTTGATTGTTATACTTGGACAGAGACGGTGCTCTCTCTAGCATTACATAATCCCCTTCTTCCACACATCTTTCAGAGTATGTGGATTTTTGATGCCCTGACGAGTCGGTGTCTACGTAGCAGAATAGTATCTTCTGCGCTAGATTGCGGGACAGATATACGACATACGGGTCGTCTCCCACGTGAGATGCGCACACCAGTCTAGTACTACCCGCTACGGGAGTAGACATGATACTGCGCAGGTTCCCCTCTTTTCCATAGTTCGTGATCCTTAGAGCGTCGATATATGCCTTCACGTCTCCATTGAAGGCCTTGTTTGCGGCTATGTAATACTGAGTTCTGATGTCGCCTGACCTGAAGGCCATAGAGTGGGGAGGTAGAAGAACTCCCTCTGGAGTAATACACATGTGACCGAAAGGACAGTCTCTATGCAGGGAGCAACCGGCACTATACTCCTCCATGGTCCATACCTTTGACAGCTGGGTGGGAAGCTCATCTTTGTCGCACTTGAGTAGTTCTATAGCGGTGACTTTGTATCCTCTCTTGACGGCACCTCCCTTGTAGGCTCGCCTTTCCATGAAAGTTTTTTCCATGACTACGGTGTACGCAATGCAACGGTGTTGCCACAGTTACAGTCACAGAGATGTCTTCAGCTTCAGATACATGTCCCTCGTGTGGATCTCCCATAGAAAAGTTGCAATACCAGATGAGAGCAGCAGATGAGGCTCACACCACCATTACGACGTGCATGAGATGTCCCCTGAACTATTCCAGAATATCTTTTGAAAACCCCAGTGTCATCAAAGCAGGAGTGTCCTTCCGGGATTCGGGTGTGTACATAAAACCGGCACCAGAACCTGTTAGAGAGAGGTGTCGGAGTGTCTCTAAATGCGTGGAGGTTATCTGTGAAACCATACCGGAGTTCTTTCGTTGTTGTGAGGAGTATCCCAACACTAGGTACCCGTGCTCAGTGGTGCAAGATCGCAAACTTGTTCGAGCGTGCTATTATCCTCGGGGCCCCTGGGCTGACGTAGCCTACGCGACGGACGCGGAAGAAAGCCTGTCCCCCTTCTGTAAGGTCAGAACTGTGATGCTGTCCGAACTAGCTTCTCGTCCAGACGCTTTCAGATCCGAAGTCTACGGTGCTATGAGAGAGAGAACCTCAAGGTCGGGCACCAAAGTGTTCTTGCATGACATGGGTCAGGGCTACAGGCCTAGATACACAATGACATGTAGAGTCCTACTTAACACTCAACACGAGGTCAGCAGGATTGCAGCAGAGATGTGTTCTCTGAAAGACAGCTGGGAAAGTATATACTCTTTTATCACCAAAGACCTTATGTCCTCCATAAGGAACTTGAGTCCCCGCGCGTGGGATAACAAGAGAGTGCAAAAGAAGGGGGCAGTGTACACCCCTAAGGTAGACGGCGAAAGAGCATACGTTCTAGTGTATCGAGGCTTCCTTCACATGTTCTTGAAATCTCCCGGATGTCCTCATATAGGGTGGTCGCAAGTCCGCACTCCTCCTCACGCTGTCCCCCTGATAGTAGACGTAGAGAACGTGGCATCTGTAGGCACGTATCTCATAGACATGTTGACCACCCACAAAGGCGAGTTGTCTCCCAGGTCGAGGTCTTGGCAGTGGATGCTGGGTGAGTTCAGATCCATGAAGTCCGAAACGCTGATAGACTGTATAGAAGAGAAGCCATGGTTCGCGAGTCTGGTGGCCGCGGAAAAGTATTGTAAGACATGGCATGTCCCCACAGATGGTGTGGTCGGAATGTGGGCAGGGACTACCACTGCAAGAAAAATGAAGGTGGAAAGGTCTATCGAACTGAAGGTGGCGGTAGACGGGAAGCTGGTGACTGCGGAGGGCGACGAAGTGTTTGATCACGTGGAAGGAGCAGAACAGTATCCTGCAGAGACAGTGCTGGAAATGAGATTCAAGATGGCGAAAGACGGCGCTACAGTGAAATATGCCCCGTTGTTCAAGAGGTGGGACAAATCTAAGGCCAACAGCAGCTCTGCAGTCAGAGGAGTGCTGTCCTCGTTCACATCCGTGCAACGAAGCGACGAGACGAGACGTTCAGAAGCCTTATTCTGGTGCGATTCCTTGCGCACTCTGTTGGTAGACAAAGCGCAGTCTGTGTCTAGGAACAAAAAGATAGTACTCGACGTCGGAACGGGCACAGGGCAGTCCCTTGATTCGATGAGACAGGGAACGTCCTTCTCGTATATATTGTTGGAGCCCGATTCGGAGAGATGCGAGATGATAAAGAGACGTTTGAGCATGAAGACGGTGTACACAGACCCGCGAGAGCTTATTCCAGCAATAAGGAGGCTCAAATCGGGACAGGCGCAACACGTGATATTGAACTGCACCCTTGCTGCGGTTATGGCAGATGAAGAGCTCATGACATTATTAAGCGCGGAGGTTGCGGTAGCTACTGCGTTCTTCAGTTGTCAATACGTACTGCCTGAGCTTTGTGATATGTATCTCTGTTGGGATATCCCTGTAGCATGCTGTTTTTATCCCTATGACAATGTCAATGCGGATAACTGCCTAGTGGACTGTCTGGGGGTAAAGATGAAGGTGGTGTCAGACTCCGTCTGTAGCGTGACCTGGGGTGGAGACAGAACCTACGAGGAGCCGCTCACTACCATACCGCAATACGCCACAACTTTTAACGTGGTCAAAGGAGCGGACCTTCTACAGTGTCCCGACCCTCAGCTGGATAGAGACGTATATGACATATGTAGCAAAGTGTATGTTGCGTACTCCTGAAACAGAGTGTAGGAAGTTTTTAAAAACCTTGAACCTGTAAACTCCTAAAGCATCAGTACTCTTCGAGCAGCACCTGGTCGTTGTTAGCGTTCCCGTCCCCAGCCACTCCGGTTCTCAGTTTCTTGTCCTTTCTATTACGGTGTACCTCAGCCGGCCTCGTTTCGGGAGTCTCGTGGACCGATTGCATGTGAGGAGCGTTGATCACTGATCTATGAGGCACGTACCCACCCGTACCCTGGGGCACTATACGATGAGGCATCTGTATCCCCTGGGGTTGTGCAGGTGGACCCTGAGGATGCGGCTGCATATATTGCGAATGGGATAAGGCTTGAGGTTGATACTGTTGCACTTGAGGTTGATACTGTTGCATCTGAGGAGGATGCTGATACGCGGATCGAACTTGAGGCATAGAGTAGTGGTCTCTTGAAGAACCCACGACTCTACCCATAGGCTGGTAAGACTGCTCGCCGTCGTTCTTTGAAGATACCACTGAGCTGGTGACGCTAGATACCTCGTCGTCGTCCAATCTCTTGAGCTGTCTCCTATCGTCAGTAGACATCGCCGAGTTTTTGCGACGGCTGTCTACCTTGGAACCATGAGGCCACATTTTCCTAGGCGCGCCATTGCTACCGTGAGGTATGGATATCTGCATGTCCGCATCTACCACCACCCACACG
This sequence comes from Zymoseptoria brevis, assembly GCA_000983655.1. NCBI lineage: Eukaryota > Fungi > Ascomycota > Dothideomycetes > Mycosphaerellales > Mycosphaerellaceae > Zymoseptoria > Zymoseptoria brevis. The sequence goes on along the minus strand of JYJE01004239.1, from coordinate 10,102 downwards.
TACATGTCTTCGAGCATCTTCACCACGCTACTAGATAGAACAAACTCTTCTCCCGAATTCGCAGTAATAGCAATAAGGTTCTCGAAGGAAATCTTCAGCTCTTGGGATGTTATCTGTCGCGTAACTTTAACATGAGATCTCTCTTCCGGTGTGGAGTGCCTTTCTTCAAGTGGGGGTTCGCTCTTCTTGGTCCCGGAGCTAGCCCTGCGTCGGACGGTCTCGTATTTTGTGGACTTGCTATCTGACGGCATGTTGAGATGCAGGGGTCAGATGGTTGAGTATGTCGACTACGGTTCCGTTGTCTGTCCAATCTTCCCAAGTGTCTTCTGTGGCAACAGTCTCTGCTGCGTCGGTATCGAAGGGATCCAGTTGGTCTTCGTCTTCAACGTATATGGTGCTTTCAGAGTAAACCGTGTCTTCAAGGCGTTCTTCAGTATTGTTATCGTGCTGGTCCAGCGACATACTGTCGCCGTCGCAATTCTGTGCAGGGTGTACTCCCATGTACGTCGTTCTTACCGAAGCAATAAACCCGTCACATGCTATCTCCAAAGCGACGTCGAGAGTCCGATAGCAACGAGGATCCACTGTGCGTCTTGTAAGGTAGTACACGTAGTACACGAGAGCTGACGCATATAGAGGAGGGCATGGTTCATGGGGAGTGTCAAGAGCGGATACCATTGATACCCATTCTTCATTGGGACCGGTGCCTACATATTTAAAGTGCCGGAACACTCTAGACATGACTTGCGGAACGAAGTCGCACTTGCTCCATCCTACTATTCCAGCTAGACGGCCGTCTTTCACTATAGCGTGGTCCAGAGAGAAATTTCCATGACACAACCGTGGGATACAGGAAAAGGTCTCCATGTCCAATATTCTCATGCACCCTTGAGTCAACTCTCCGACTATCATGGACAGTATCATCTTGTAGTTGAGACACATGACGGGGTCACGCGTTGCCAGATTGGAACCTTGAAGGCTCATGAACTCTGTGGATGTACGCTGAGCTATCTCGGAATTCATAAAAGCAGCCTGCTCTGCCATGCTACGTTTTTCTGTGGCATTCATATCCCCCCACAACAACGACAGAGGAACCCCGTCAATGTAATCTCTTGTGGTAACTTCCACGTACGTGGACCCTATCTTGGACATTTCCCTTCCCCGAGATTCCGGCACGTACGGTAGATCTCTGCACATCGACATGCCCACATAGCCCTTGCACTGGGCCACTCTCTTGTATTTCGACCAACATACTCTGATGCAAACGTGATCGCCATCGGACTGCTCGGACAACACTACTACAGAGTTTTCCGATTTGTGCAGCTCTATGTAGTCCACCGTCCCTTCAAAGTTCAAGTAGAACAGAACGCTTTCTCCTATGTCCACATATATACCGCCGCTCTCCTCTTCCGAATTATACATCCGGCGCGTAGTCGTATTTGAATGCATGGTTGTACACTATTTTGTTCATATAGTTAAGTACTACGAGATCGTAAGGTAAAGTAAGTTCTACAAATTGTACTATACCCGTACATAAGTATAACAGCCTTAGGCGTTGGCACGATATATATAGGTGTACTACGACTTCGTCTCCTCTACGTCTAAGTTTACTAATACAGCTAGATAGGCCTAACGCTATAGAAGCCTATACCTCTATCTCCCCTACTTTAATAGTACTATTAGAACGAGGGATACCGGACGATTAGGTATACTAGCTATATACGATATATACTACCTGTTTCGGCTATATATATATAGATATATATAGCTAATATATAGGGACTAACTAGATATAGCTTAAAACAAAGGGACGAAATAGGGCTATTACGTAGGGGATTATGTACTTAATTCTATCTATATATATAGAGGGGGGATATAAGGGCTTCGAATCCCCTTAGTAGATAGACTACTTAGTATAAGTAATTTAATCCTATCGTTTATAAATCTAATAGTTATAAGCCCGGAAGTAGCGCGCTTTTAATTATACCTAACTATATATCTAAGAACGCCCGCTAACGCCTAACGCCTAATGCCTAACACCGAGAAATTCGAGACT
>JYJE01004220.1:387-39682 GCA_000983655.1 Zymoseptoria brevis | reverse complement strand
AAAGTTATAGGCGGCTATTACGTTCTATAAGATAAATCCCTTCCTACTATTCTATACGCTCCTAATATCCTCCGGTAGATTTATTAGTAATAACGTACTATCTAGCGCTCCTACTATATCCTTAAACTAATAGAACTTACTATAGCTCGAGCAGCTTATATTATCCTTTCTCTTCTTTATTATCTTTTTATAAGGCGGCGGTAGATCTAGCTAACGCGGTATACGGATAAAGTCCTCGCTTATTAAGTATACGATCTTACTAATACGTTTAATAATAGTCGTAAACGTAGCGTATAAGTATTAATACTGCCTCCGGAGCTAACGAATCGATAGGTTATAGGCTAGGAAATCGAGGAATATTACTACCTACTTAGTAACTAATATACTACTATAGGCTCGTTCTCTACCTACTCTACGAGCCTCTAATTCTATTACGAACTTCCTTAATAGGCTACTATATATAAGTAGTATTATAGTAATACTCTTCCGGTCTATATAAGTACTTAAATGTCTCCTTCGTACCGGTACTTAGATCTACGAGCGTCTTAATAACACTAGAGGGTTTATACTAGCGAAGGTATCGATCTATTAGAAGTAGAGTAGTTATAAGAGTAAGGGTAATAGTAGTAGTAATACCGACGACAATAGTAAATTAGAGCGGATCTATAGCTTTTAAAGAGATAGTATATACGAGCAATAGAGCGGCACGAGGAACGCGTAAATAATACGATATAAGGTAAGTAGTAGCTAGGACGGTAATATCCGTAAGGCTCTATACTAATAACGGAAGCGTTTACTTATATTGCTGTTATTGCAGTGGTAACAGGTGGCTGTTATTAAATAACCGATATTGCTTAATAACCTATTAACGAGGTGTAGGTATACGCACCCTGAGTCCATGAAGGTTTGTCTGGTCGATGGCGCGACCTGGGACGTCGCACGGCTTCTTTAGGGCTTCGGAGCAAGATGCCGCGAATGTATATTGCTCGTGTGCCTCGCGAATCGAGACTCTAGAACATCGTCTTCAGACGAGCTTGGCGATAGGCAGACATGTGACTTCTGTAAAGTGCCTTGAGTATGGTAGCATGGAAGAAAGGAGGAAGAAGTGTCAAGTTCTCCGTCGGAATTTCCCAAACCGTACCCTAAGGATATATAGACTCCTACCACCAGGCATATCCCATCCGAACTCCAAGCCTACCTCTATGAAAGAAGAACAAGGCACGAATGCAAAGATTCGGCCGAAGGGGGTATCCAGGTGCAAATGCTGAAGTGAAGCTTTTTGTCTCGCACGCTTTGCATGATCAGCATCCTGCGCTGGTCCTCAATGTGAAGAAGAAGTGAGGCCTGTTAGCCAAAGAATAAAATGTGTCCACCACTCGCATCGCCGCTGAAACGCTGTTCGGCGACGTGGATATGTGGGCGTGGTGATATATGCAGCGCAGCTCTTTCTGTTTGATATATCGCGATTCTCGGAAGGAATCTTCTGGTGCCATGAATGTCATGATCTGCTGGAACGTCGCCATCTCGTTCGTCGTTCATGATCGCACGCCGCTCAGTACGTCGGTGGAAGGATCGTATCGTTCATGTCTGTTCTCAATTGGAAGCTCGAGTTGAAACCTTCGCTGGTTGCAAAGTGCGGTGGTCGTGATGCCGATGAAGGCTGGTATTCGCGGGAAGTGTGAGAGGCAATTGCGTGCTCAATCGGGCCAGCGCTCGTCAAGTGCGAGTGGTACTCTGAAGGTAGTGTGGAGGACAGCTGGTGAGGCGCGTGTTGGCCGTACGGCGAGGGTGTGTACGCAGCTGTCGCAAAGGGCTGGTACATGGAGCCAAGGCTCGAAGTGCGGCGTAAGACGTCAAAGTCCACCGTTGGTTGCGGCTGCAATCGTTCGCTCTGTTGGTAGTCTATCGACTGATCAGTGGAAGATTGTCTCAAACAAGTATCGATACGTACAGGAGAATCCAAGGCCGAATGGCTCTTGCTCAGACGCGGCGGGAGTAACAAGCTGCCCGTGAGCGTAGAAACCGCTTCTTTCCTGCGAATCCTGCTCTGAAAACGATGATGAGCGTTCGGGCAGAGTATGGATGCTGCCAGATGTGGTACGAAGTCCCGAATGAGAGACACTCGATCGAAGAGGTGCGCTGGTCACATCGACAGCATGTCTCGCCAGTCGCTCCTCATACGGCAGTCGGTACGAGGCGCTCTGATGAGCGTAGCCATGGCTCGCAGGAGGCATACCAATACCGTGTCTTCTAGAAGTGTCCTGGACGTTGGGGTGCTGTAAAATGTATGGCGACAGAATATCTCCTGGATCTGGTGAAATGTTGTCCGCTGCTGGAGGAGTGAATGCGAAAGATCCAAGTGCCGGACTGACGCCGGTAGGACTCGCATATGCATGTCCACGACCGTCGTACTCTGACATTCTTTGCGTGGTTTCCAATGCCAGAGATCGTGCGCTCGTATGATCAGCAAAGGTTGGACCTACGCTCGAGGCTGATGTCGGTACACTCATTGAGGACGGCGATGCGCCATACTGCGAACGCAGTGCTTTTGTGTTGTCAAAATCAGCTGGCAAAGCTCTTGACCTCATGATACGGTCCCGGTCGGCAGTAGAACAGCGCTTCAGTTTCGCTCTCCTATAACGATGTCAGTCTTGCATGAAGGCACTACACAAGCATACCACTCAACATACCGATTCTGAAACCAGACCTGGACTTGTCTAGAGCTCAAGCCAGGAATCTCTCGTGCTAATCGATCGCGATGTGCTGCATCAGGGTGGGCCTGACGAGCAAATTCGCTCACCAAGAAACGAGTCTGCGTGTGTGTAAGTCTGCGGGAGAGTCAGCACTATTGCTTGATGATATTTGAGCATGGTGCTTGCGAACCTGTGCCGCTTCATCTTCCGCTTCTGAGCACGTATCTCAGCAGGAGTCATGTTGACTTTGTCGAGCCCATCATCTTCGTCCTCGCCTCCTGAATCTACCATCTCTTCGTCATCATCATCCGCTTTGACGCTCTGCTCTGCTGAGCGAGGCGTAAGTCGATCGACTGGACTGGGCGGTGCTGAATCTGCAGACTTCGCGGACATCGATGCACCTGTGACAGTAGGCTGTATGAGCTGCGGGAAGGAATAGTCGCGGGAGCTGACATGGCTTTCTGGCGTCATGTTCAACCCATGCGTTTGCAGATTTGGCACAACAGAAGTGCCCTGGAAATGGGGGAATGACCTGTAAGGTCGCAGAGACTGTCGGTGCGATTCATTGGCAAAGACATCCGAACTCTCGTGATGCATCGGTTGGCTCTGATATCCGTCTCGATAGCAAGTGTCGTGCAGACCGTAAGACGGATGCAAGAACCGCTTCTGCCCATCGGCTTCGCTCCGTGACATATCCAACATACGTGGTGAGGTCGGCGGCGAAAGTGGAACCATGAACCTTCCTCCCACCATTTGGAAAGTGGCTGATACAACGGTGACTTGCGCTACACGTCAAAGAGTTAGAGTAGTTCTGTACGAGCGTCGCGTGATCAACAAACCTGGACGAGCACAGCACAGAGTCTGGCTTGCGGTGTTTTCAGGAAGAAGTGCGTTGAGAAGTTGATGTTACCGATTGGATGCTGCTTCCCGATGTATCCGGACAAGTTGGTCGAATGTCTGATCGAGGAATTCCTTTGGTCAACGTTGGTTACCTCGTTTCGAAGGAGGCAAAGGTGTTAGGCGATTGTTTGAAACGATCGTCGTGACGCCTCGGTTGCGAATTGTCGATTGCAAGAACAAGATCACAATCGTGCAACCAAGTGGAAGGACGTCAACCTTCTAGGAACAACCTGGTGACTGGGCGAAAGCGCCTCGACAGCTGTGGAAAGCGACAGATATCGCAGTGACTGAGCAGTCGATGATTGTAGAAGACCGGTGTCCTTCCGAGGGCCGAACGTGAGGTCAATCTCAACGTGCGAGATCAGGTGGGTAGAGGCAACGATGGTATCGTGTGGTTCGTGATCGAAGCAGGTGTGCTGGGAAAAAGGCGGAGCTAAGAGGAGTGTGTTGGCTAGGCGGCGGCGCCTTGAGCAAGCCCGTTCAAAGTGGGCACGATGTGGTATTAGGCGAATGATCTGATGCAGTGGTGCCCGTCTGTCGGATTCTCTGTTGAAGTAGTTGATCCGCTGGAGCCCTGGCCTTGACAAAGAGAGGCAGAGGGTTGGGGAGATTTCTAAAGCTCGAACCGCATCAGATGCTTACGAGCAACGGTGTGTCTCGGTGCACGGCAGCGCGATAGTTTCCCAGACCGCACTCGCTCACTTCACGAATGATGCTGCAAGCTTGAGTAGTTTGGACTCGAAACTCGTAGAGCGGACGGGTAACGAACCGAAAGGGTCCTGAACAGCCGTAAACGTATAAAGGCCCGCCTGCGTGCCGAGAAGATCCCAGTGATGTTGGAACGATCTTCGAGGTGTAGACACTAGTAGCGGGTCATGCCCCTCTCGCAAGACTAGATGCAGTTTGAGGACGAAGGGGCGAGGGTGGGAGAGCATCCTGGCAGAATGCACGCTCACCACGTGTGGTTGGCTGCCAGAGAGCCGTTGGAGTCTCGCATGTGCTAGTAAGGATCATTGAGCTCGTCAACAAGGCGTGGACCTCTGCGGGGACTAGTCGCCCGTGGACCGCCTGTGTACCTGTGGCAGCAGGATCCTGCAGCCCCAAGCTGCGGCATCTGAAAGACACTGACCAAGTTAGCCAACTCAATCGTGTGGGTGGTTGTTGAAAGCGCCTGCCGTCGCTCGCGAAGATTCTTCACTGCACTGCTCTGAACAGCTGCTCCTGCGTGAACGACTGCCGCAACGCCGCCACCAAAACGGCCTAGTCGGTCCGTGAAGATGGACATGTGCTCGATGAAAATTAGAGCCGTCCATGATCGATTCGGACCATGCCGACGCTCCCCTGTCGCGGCACTCGCCCAGTCGCTTACGATCCACCGACCAGTGGGTCTGCTTCGGAGGATTCATTTCTAGATCGCAAGCCTCCAAGATCGGAATCCGGTAGCACGGTCCGAACCGGCTCATCTTTCAAGCAATTCTCGATGTGGCCTCGTAGGCAATGTTTGGTATGCTAAGGCAAAGCGTATTTGTTCCGAAGTGCTGGTAGCGGTCGATGGCTCCCACCTCCCCAGAGCGGAAGATGTGATTGCCGCATCGGGCAACTTAGTTGTGATTCAATGTCCAGCGGTGATCGTCCGGGTTAGCACTGTTCTGTTGGTCACGTCGAGGAGAAATGCACCCCTGCATGCGTGGTTGTTCTCGCCAGTGGATGGAGCGAGATCAGCAGCGGGGGCTCGAAGGAAGGAAGATGACGAGCGTCGAGCTTGCCCGCTAGACGTCAGTGCAGGGATTCGTGGATGCGCATCTCCCACGGCTGACAGGCCGGTACATGGACTTCACGTGCTGTTGATGATTGTTGTGCACCACATAGTCTCGCCAGCCATGATCTGGCGCCACCTTTCAAACGTTCCATCGTTTGACATGATCTCGCTTGCCCGCACACCCTGGGAGCAGGACTGAGGGGTGGAGTACACGGTGGACGCTCTTGACCTGCAATTTCTCCGAAGAGAGTAGTGGGTCGGAAATTGGAGGTGAATCGGGCGCTGTTTGATCGCGCTCAGGGATGCACTCGCTTGCCACGGGACCGGCGGCCCATCCCATTGTTGCTTGCTGCAATACTCGGTGCCGTCACCTGCACAGCTCGGGTCGGATGATGATGATGATGATGATGATGGTCAATCGGTGGTGATGTCAAACAGAGTTCAGTCATGGCAGAAGGTTTGGCCCAGTGGAAGCGGTTGACGAGCGCCCGGGACGGGGAGAACTTCTCCCTCCTTGATGATGAGAGGATTGTGGGGCATCGGAGGGCCCGGTCGACAATCCTGGTCGTTCTGACTCCTCTTCTTCTCCAACTTCCAAGAGCAAAGAATGCAGGAAACCCATGCGATACCATGATCGACATGCTCCATCGCTTCGAGCTGATATCTGGCGGTGAGAGCTGACGATTCCGTCTTCATTGATGACCAGGTCCCGTGTGAGATAGAACTAGCCGAGCAGCCCTTGAGCCCTCCTTGATCGTCGGCCCACCAACGATCATCACAGCTGCTTCTGCACAACATGGAACTCTGTTCACAGACACTGCCACAATCGCATGTTCAGTCACTCTAATGACCATTCTGCACGTCCGGCCTCTGGCCGAGCGTTATTCTTCGCCCTGTGCCCTATCCGATCAACTATTTGGAAGATTTCCCGGCACAAAGCTTACCTGAAGCGCAACGCGGCCATCAGCTCCACGCGGGGATTACGAAAAGCCCGGCCGTCCACCACAGAAAGCGTGTGGACGATTCGCAGTGCACGATACCACATCTTCCGTGGAAGCCATGCATCTGGGCCATGGCCTCTCGGCCTGCGGCGATGACGCCTCAAGACCAGGTAACACCGTCAGACTTTCACGAGCAGCCATAAAGACTATCATATGGCTGTGGGCGCTGTTCTCATTTATCATCAATAGCTTCCGATGGGCGTGCTCACCGTTTGCAAGTCTGACCTCACCAGAAGGAAATCTGGTCCCAATTCCGGGGCGTGAGCCTATATGCGCAGATGGCGTCAACGCTCCGCATACTCCACACGCTAGATCAACGGGACTCGCCTCCCCAACGCAAGGCTTGCCTGATGTCCAAAGCGCTTTTCGTACCACTCGACCTACGGCCGAGTAACCACCCGGCTGCCTGGGCAGATGAGAGATGGAAGACACGCCAGAAAGGACCTGCAGGGCTTCTTCAGATTCCACCGTGCTACCGATTGATAAGTCTCAGACAGCGCAGTGGGCGAAAATTGAAGTGAACAGCAGCTTCAAGCGAAGGAAAAATTGCACTTGGCTCAACTTGGGAAGCATCTGCACAGTGCAGAGGATCATACTCCAACTGAACTATGCTCGTCACGGATGCACTGGGATGATGGCCACATGTGCAAACTTAAGCTTAAACGCAGTTCCAACCAAGTGCCAAGAGGGATTTGGAATCCGTTGTTGGCCTTCAATCCTTCAACACTCCAAGGCAGAGTTCAGCATCAAAGTTTGGGGGCGGCAAATGGAATTGCCGAGAGACTGTACGGCTGAGCTTCGCTCCCTTCAATACTTTAGTCCCGATTTTAGTACAAGAACTCGTACCGACCTCTCCCAATCTGGGACCTCTTCCGGTGCTAATGACGGTCCCAATATCGTGCCGATGGAATGGCCAACTGTTCTGATGACCAGCGAGCCAGTACACCAATAAGGCTGTGACAGTGAGAAGCAATAGCACCACTCCTATACGACGGCAGATCGCTGCGCATCTAAACGAGAAGGATTGCGGCTTCATACCCATCGCTCGGGTATGTACCGGCATAAAGAACGTCTGATTGCGCACCGCTCAGCTGCGAGATTGGGGTCCAGATTCCAATCTGCATTGGAATGATGTCGAGGAGAGATTCAGATTCAAACATATCTTGGCATTCTCTACGCTTTCGAGACATAGCATGTTGAACGCGGATCACGCTGCTTCCGTGACCGCGGTCTCCTCCTCAGGAGCATCTGCGACAACTTCGTCGACGACCGTAGTGTTCTCCCGCTCGCCCGCGTTCGTCGAATTAGTGGCCGCGGCATCATCTCCATTCTGTTCCGCTGCTTCAGTCTCGGCCTCTGCTTCCAAGTCCTCGGCAGTCACGATGGGCATCTCCTCGAGGTCTTTCGTGCTCTCCACCTTATTCAACAAGCTCAAATTTGACGAGCGTGCTTGCCGCAGGGCACGCCATTTGGCATTCTGGATCGCGTTCTCGAAACTGGCTTTCTCTTCATCGTCTGCTGCGAAGTCTGCGTCCAGCTTGTCGGTCTTTACCTTGTCCACGAGTTGCTCAATCGTGGGCGCAGTGTAGCGGGCCGGATCTTTCAACGCTTCTAAACCGCCGCCGCTTCCCTCATCCAGGAAGCTCAGATTCATGGCGCCCATAGGTTTATCCGGGATCTTGCGAGGGCGAGTTGCCTGTGCGGCTCCTTTCCTTGCCGCCATCTCTTGCTCAGTCGAAACAGGACCTCGCACGATCGAGGGGCAGCTTTCAACCTTCCAACGGACCCAGTTCTTGTCCCGAGCAAGGACTGTCTCGACCATACGACAATATTGTCGCCCTTCTGCCGTCGACGAAATGTAAGAAGTGATGGTCGATCGCGTTGTGGTCGCCCACTGCGTGTCTCCTTCATTCAGCGCGAAAGAATAAAGCATAGACTTGTTCGTCGTCGTCAGCGAAGCCAACCTCTTCTTCGCTTTGTCGGTTAATGATAATAGGAAATCGATGAGGATCAGCGCCTGGACCAGGATATGGCGTTGGAAGGCCAGATCGCTCAACTCGAGGTCAAACAGATCCTTGCTCGTAAGGTACTTCGGGTTGTAGTTGTCCATGAGGTGGTCACTACTGTCATCGGCGGTGCCGTTCTCGCCAATCTTTCGCTTCGTGCCTCGCTTCTCCTCTTCATCAGCCTTCGTTTGTACCACTGTCGGCGTTCTCTTGAACTTGACAATGGTACTCGCCAATCCTTTCTTGAACGCCGTGAATTTTGCTGTGTCGAATAGTCGAGTTGGGTCCGAGAAGTCATGCTGGAGTCTCCAGAAAATGAGATACAGCTCGCTTGCAGGAAGTGCCTCCTCTTCTGGTATCTTTTTCTGCGGCGCCTTGATCGGGACGGCTTTGCTTCCAGGCTTGGTGGGCACTGCAGGCGCGGGTGTGTTTTCTTTGACCGGCTCCTCCTGTGGCTGGGAGTCAATCTCCATCTGCTCGCCATTACCCTCTGCCGGGAAGACTTCGGACTCGTCAAACTTTGTCGTATTCTCGACGTGGAATTCTCCTCGCAAATTCACGGAGCTCTTGTCGCCCAGTGGGAATGTCTGGAATAGGAAGAAAAAGACACGACCGCAGAAAATTGCATCCTCAGCTCGGCTCAATCGTCTCAGCAATTCATTGCAAGATCGCAAGAAGATCAAATTCTTCTTGTGGAAATCCCTCTGTGCCAGTCGATCCCGTCGAGAATCGAGATAATCGAAGACAATCCTGCAGCCATCGGTCGTTTGGCTATCCAGAAGCTCCTCCAGAAGCAGACAAATAAGAGCAGGGTCGCATCTCCCGCGATCACCGCATATGAGAACAATGTCCAGGAGATTCCAGACTCCGACGAAAGCCGGATCGCTAATGCTCGTAGAGGTGATCAACGAGTAGAACACCTCTCTCACGGCACTTTCGACAGCAGAAAACTTGTACTGCTGATCGTGATGTTCCGCAAAATCATCCAGCAGCGCTTCAATGTCCTCTACGAACTCGGCGGTGGGTAATGCAGGCTCCACGGAAGTCTCTGGTTTGACCGCGCTGGCCCGCCGAAGCAGAGATTGCAGTCGCGAAGTAATCTGAGCCACCACTTGCAGATCCGATGCAACTTCGACCGCCATCGCGAGGAGATTCGGACGGCCACTTGATGATCGCGAGGCTTGCGCTGGTCCTGCGGAGGAATCTTCGATGTTATTATGCGGGCATTGCTGACCGCGGTAGATGAATCGTCCGTAGCAGCCTCGGCGGGTGTACTGTTGTTGTGCGAGGTTCCGGTGCAATTGCGGTGATGTCCGTGAGTGCGCTTTGATGTGATTTGCGAGATGATGTCGCCGCAGCAATCCGAGTGAATGGTGAAGATTGTCAAGGATGTCACGTTAAACTTTCGCTTAAATTCTTAGCGTGACTTCCGTCGCGTATTCGTTACCTCCAACGCGTCTTCCAGCTTTCCCGACGACAGCAATACGACCACAATAGACCATGGCCTACGCAGCGTCTCCCAACGCCAATGCTGGCGCGACTACAAACGATGAGTTGGATCGGTTGCTGGACATGGACAATGCCGTGGACGACTTCCTGAACGACATTGGAGTCCGGGCTGGCGAGCAGGGCAATCCACGAGCAACGGAACCGGCAGCACGCGATGAAGATCAGGAAGTTCAGGTGAAGAAAAAGCGGAATCCTGTTCCAAAACTGGACGAAAACCGGTAGGAGGCTCTCGCAGATAAAAGCATTGCACAGTGCTGACGGGCACAGATTACTGTCCAATGCCGGTATTCCTAGACTCCGCAAGATCACGAAAACGAAGCTCAAGTTCCGCGGCAAGGGCTATGAGTTCTCCGACATATCGAACCTTCTGAACACATATCAACTATGGCTAGACGATCTTTATCCGCGAGCGAAGTTCCGCGATGCTCTGACAATGGTTGAAAAGGTTGGACACAGTAAGCGTATGCAAGTCACAAGAAGAGCATGGCTGGACGACACAAAGCCAAATCGGCAAGGCCTGGATCCAGACGTGCAAATGTCGGGTGCAAACGGAGAAGATAACACGGATGCGAATGGTCAGCGAGAGGAAAGCCCAATGTTCGGCGATAACGTAGGAGGCAGGCCTCGAGAAGATGAGCTGGATGCGTTGATGGTAGAGAGTGGCGGCAATACGGAACCAGGTCGCGATACCACACGGCCCGATCGGACAGACGGTTCGCGAGACGAGCCTGACGACGATGAGCTGGACGCTCTGCTCGCAGAGAATGATGATGCTGCTGCTGCTGCTCCTTCCCAATCTGTAAAGACGCGAGGACCGTTTGCTGAGGATTCTGACGACGATGATCTGGACGCACTCATGGCGGAGCAAGAGAGCAATACCAGAGACAAAAGTGTACAGGCGATGAAGCCTCCTGCTGAAGAAGATGACGATTTCGCAGACGATGAGGAAGCTATGGCGAGCATGGGTTGGTAGACACATTCGCTTCCGCTCTTTCGCACCGGAGGCTTGCATCGCTTGGAGACGATTCACGGGATATCTGGTCTGAGCATGATTACAATGCAGTCATGATTGATGGAAGACTCTAGGCTCGAGTTTCGGACAGCTCCACAGTATCCGCGACATTGGCCGAAAGCCGTGTCACCACCCATCCGCTATTCCGGTAATTTAATCTCGGCTGTTTGGGCCCTTTGGGTTGTGGGAGATGCACGGAAGGTCGCGTGCACATTCGAAACAATGGTGGCATTGGGCTGGTTGTACAGCACGGACAAGGGCGGAGGACTGGGTCCGCCACGTGTGAACGGCGTGGGACTTTGTGCTGCGTGAGGGTGACCGTGACATGGGCTTAGAATGCGTGCGTCGGAGGATTTCCTGCTCTCGGGTCAGATCTACAGCAGACCTCGTGGCAAACATCTGTTGTGCAATGCAGAGATGCTCAGCAAATTTCCCGCAAAGGGTCACTGGCTGAGGCATGAGGTTGTCAGCAGCAAGTCTTGTGTGAAGGGTGGTAATCGAGGCTTGCTTTTGGCAACCGACGAGTCTGTTCGGTGCCTGATTGTACATATTCTGATAGTACTTTCTACACTTTTCACTCGCAAAAATGGCAACATACTGCTCCAAATGCACAGTGCAGCTCTACCTTACCTTACGATACCTGAACTTCCGAATCGTTCAGTTCGTCCCCATTCAGGTCTTCGCCAGCTTCTTCTTCCTCGTCCTCCTCACCATCCTCGGCTGGCAGCTCCTTCGTCTGAGCAGGCGGCGGCAACGCCCCACCTCCGCCCTTCAAAGCCTGGACTTTGGCTTTCGTCATCTCAAAAACATACTGTCCCAGATGCTCTACGCCCTCCATCGTTGTCGTACTGCCGGCGGCTCCATTGACCTGACCAGTCTCGTCATCAGCGCGTCTCGTTGTAGGAAACATCTCATTGGTGACGAGCTCCAATGTTCGACTCCGTGCAAAGAACGGCGCGAAGGCTTGCCTCAGCTCGAGCGAGGACTCGAAAACTTCCCTTCGGCCCAGCACGTATAGTCCCAATCGGGCACGACTCAGCGCGACGGTCAAGCGCCGGAGGTCGCGCAGGTAGCCGGGCGATGTAGTGCGAACAAGGGAGAGTATGATGTAATCGTTCTGCTCACCCTGGTACTTATCGACAGTACCAACCCAACCGGGCAGACCGAAGAGTCGGTTTGTCTTGCAGCGATGGTCTAGGACGTTCTTAATCAGAGCGCGTTGACCAGCGTAGGCGGTGAGGATGCTAATTGTCTCGGCGGGATAGCCAAGGAGACGCATGAACTGGAAGAGAGCCACTGCATATTCGGCTTCCCCTAGATTTTGAAGAAAGTGCGGAGAGGGCTCGCTCTCTCCTGAGCCCTTGTAGTCTGGAACGTCGATGAATTGGTAGTCGTATCGGAACCCAGCGTTGGCTGCGAGGAATTCGGGAGATGTCGAGGTGAAGGGAAGATCGACGAGTGATGGATACCGCCACTTGTAGAGAGCTGCAAGAGATGGGCGTGACCGACCTTGGGCATTCAAGGTGGTGTGAGGGACGCCCAGGCGAATGAGACGTTGGAAGAGGGACTGCTCCAAGTTTGCGTAGTCCTTGAGAGCCCTGTTCTGGATGACAGGCGAGTTCTGGAGATGATCGCCGACGAGAACGATCCTTTGAATCTGCGACTCTGGCGCCTTTCCATCTTGTGTACGAGGAGCTTGAAGAACAAATGGCACAAAGTTCTCGACCTCCGTGACCTGCGCAGCTTCTTCCATGATCACATTGTCGTAGTGGAACCCGAGACCAGCAATCTCTTGTCGACGCATAGCCGCGTGAGTCGATGTCATGGCAATGATTCGTGCCTCTTTGACGAGCAGATAGTTCGCTTTGTCTCGCTGAGCGCGGAGAATTTCGAATGGTCGAATGTCAGCAAGCTCGTCGAGGAGGCGACGAATATGGTGCTCGCAGCCCTTCGCAATGTCAATCAACTTCTCGCGTCCGGCTTCGGCTGGAAAGAGCGGTTGAGGTGCGTTGGCGAAGTAGTTGTGGAATGGGAACGCAACCACAATCTCCTCCACACTTGACGGATCAGCGTTTGACACTTCCTCCCAGTATCGCTTCCATCGCGGCTGTACGTGGACCTGATCAAAGTACTCAGCCGTCTCACAACTGCTGCCATGAGCTCCAATGGCACCGATGCTGTCGGCAAGCCTCTGCACCTCCGCGAGGTTGTAGCCTCCGCGTTCCAAGAAGGACTCGACTCGGCCCGCTTTGCTGAAGCTCGCCTCTGTCGTCAATTCCTCCTCTCCATGGCCCAATCTCAGCAGATGCCGTTGATCAATGTCTAAAGCGACGATTTTCTGGAACAGCTGGTTGAGGGCTTGATTTGAGTGTGCAATCAGCAATGTCCTCTGCTGCGGAAAGTTGTGATATATGTTGCTGATGATCTGCGTCGCGACATCTGTCTTGCCGGTGCCAGGCGGTCCAACAATCATCGTCAGACCTGGCTGTGTACCAGAAGTGATGGCCTCGATTTGAGTCGGAGTGAATCGGACGTTATTGAGCCTTGAGGCGTCCATTGGGTATGGACCAGTGTTTGCGGGCTGGTAGGTCGAGACCTTGAATGTTTCTGCCGTCGGTGCTGGCTCTGGTCCGTCAGGTTGATCTCGTCTCCTCTTTTTGCTCTTGGTGGGTGGTGGTGGCGGCTGGCTGTCCGTCGCCTCCAGAATATACGGAGGTGGGAAGATGCCATTCTGAGAAGCTTCGGGCTCTACCGTCTTCCCAGGAAGTGATTCAATCAAATGCTGCCAGTCCAAAAACGTGTCGCGGTAGTCAGCACTCTTGAGGCGGTTTGGTAAGCGCTTGTAAGAGGCAGATGATGGATCTCCATAGCCCAAAAACACTTCTTGCAGCCACGATGGTACCGGCGAGTCTGACAGAGCGAGCTGTTTCAAGCTCTCCAGGACTGGTCGGAAATTGTTCTCCCTAGCACGTCTCCGCACAATGACATTAATGTGCTCATACACCTCACCCTTGCCAGCGTCCGCTCGCGCTTTGTCCGTTTTGTACGAAGCTGCGTCCATTCGAAGTAGTAGCCGGCGTTGTCTCGGTCGCGACTGGTCGTCGTTGCTCTGTACATGTTGGTTCTGTCTCAGAGGTCTCCCATTGTCGTCGAGAACGCTGATCACATCGGCGCATCGAATCTCCTTCAAACCGATCGCTTCAGCTGGAGAGTGCTTCGAGCCGCCATTTGTCAATTTTGTCGAGGTCTCCTCAGGGTGCAAAGCCAAAAGGAAGACTGTGTCATCGGGCCGGAGACCTTCCCACTCTCTCCGTAAACCAGGTTGCAGTCTGCTTACGTCCAGAATGATTTCGACCTTGACCTCGGCCGGCGTTGTCTCGCCTACACGGGGTGGCAAAGCATCAACGACTGCAGGCTTGCTGATGGGAATGGCCATGCGGGAGAAGCCATCAAATCGTGTTATGCCTCCTCCTTTTCGTGGCTGTAATCGCTTGACGGTGTCTTCAAGATGTTTTCGAATCTCGTAGAATGCCTCGTGACGATACAGAACGAATGAGCGCCAGAGGAAGTCGCCAATTGTGAGGTACTGTAAGTTTAGTTTGGGAATTGACAGCGGTTGAGATGCGTTGTGTCCATCAGTACGCAGCATGGCGGGATGGTAAAGGACGGCCTCACTGGGGAGGATTGGCAGATGTCGCAATTCTTCCGTAAAGTATGGTCTGGCTTCGAGCGACGAAACAAGCGATTCGACCAGGAAGGCACGATCGCGGACCAGCAGAGAAGATTCAGGATACTCCAAAGTTCGTAATTCCATCTCCTGGCACAGCGCGATCAGCTCAGCATCGGCCAAGTCTTCCAGGTGGCCTTGGAGCTCTGCTCGTTGCGACAAAGCGCCGAAGTTTTGCAACACCAAGATCTTCAACTTCTCCGGCTGCAGCTTTTGCGCTGCCTTCTGCAGCCGCGATATTCTTGCATTCTGCTCTCCCTCATACTCCTGCCTGCCCAACTGTCGACCGGTCTGGTCCTCAATTGGGAACAGACTATAGTGCTCGAGCAAAGTGTACATTTCCCTGAGACTTTCCTCGTCTTGGAAGGCGGGCGACAGTTTGATGACCGTGAGCAGATTGAGATCATGCAGCAGTGTGTTCACATATCGTCTCGTCGGAAGTTGGCTTTGCAAATCGGCGAGCAACTCGAGTAAACGCTCGCAATACCGTGTGTTGTCCTGTCGCTGGTCCGCCGTGGACCTCGTATTGTATAGCATATCGAAGAAATTCAGCAGCAGAGCGTGCAACCAACTCCTCTCCAACCTCAATCTGGCCTGCCCTGCGCCGTCCGCATTGTCAAACTTCTTCCCTGCCGCTCGCCACGCCTTTTGTAACTGCACGCTCTTTGCCAAACGCGCCTCTCTTGAAGTTGCGCTGTGCAGGTTGTGCCAGATGCCAATTGAAACCAGCGGAGCGCATTCCTTCCTCACAATGCCATGGTCCAGGCTTTGGAATGCGCCAACGACGAATGTTAAGAGATAAGTCCTCAGATTGGTCGCGACCGACGTGTCGATGCTGAGATGAATGACTCGCTGGAAGAAACTGGAGAAACCATCCGGATTGGAAGTGAAGAGAGGCCAGACGGGGAGATGTTCCTGTCGCTTGATGCTGGCCAGCAAACACAGCAATAAAACGTGTTGGTTGGAGGCATCGTCGGTGTATCCTGGCCAGAGGTATCGTTCGACGGTCTGCAGTTGTTCGAGGAGGAGGAGGGAGAATTGTGAGAATTGGTCGTCTTCAACGAGCTTCCACAGCTGGCCGAGTGTCTGTGGAAGCACCTTTGGAGGCCCGGATGAGGACAGCCAAGTTTCGCGCGCGAGCTTCGCGATGTCGTTGTCGTCGGTGAGGTCGCTGATGCTCGGGCGCGACATGTTGTCGCAGTGGTGTTTTGACTGAGAGTGAAAGCATTGCTCTGGTAAAGTTTCGAGATTGTACTGGCAGAAGCGTCAGGAAGAATATAGCTCGATATAGTCCGCCGTACATTTCCGACCTCCGCAGAACGGCATTGAACCTCACGCTTCGAACTCGACGTCTTCGTGTTTCCACCCCCGCACACCACAACCTTCCGCCCGCCATGGCGCAACAACAATACCCCAAGGAGACGCAGTCCGTCATCGAAGGCCCTGAATTGGGCCAGACGAGCAAACCATTCGTGCCTGCGAGGAGTCTAAACTCTGACTATCCTGTATGCCCTCTAGAGCAACACACCGCGGCCGCCTTCATACACTGACCTACTCCCTCCCTACAGCTCATCGACTCCGATCCTCACTTCAAGCGCGTCGTCGGATATGCTCGCGGCTCCGATTACATCGCCGCTACAGCCTTCGCCGCATCAGGACCCGCACTCATGTACTGGTGGGAGCGCATCTCGCCTTCGGAGGTCGGCCGCGGCGGCTTCGCTCAGATTATGCGTCTCTCCGGATTCATCAGTGTCACCGCGGGCTTCATGCTCTTCTACAGCCGCTCGATCAACCGATTCTACGGCTTCAGCGAGAACCGCCGCGAGATTGAGATGGACATGCGGGAGATGACGGACCGAGTGAAGAAGGGCGAGCCACTGTACGGAAAGAGCACGCTCACGGAATACATGCAAGGTGCGGCGAGCAGGCAGAGCAGATATGCGGGCACATTCTCGCATGTCATGCCGTGGTTCAACTTTGTGAACCACAACCAGCATGGTGTGGATACTGCAAAATACTACAGGAACGCGGAGAGGGAGCTGGAGGCGGAGAGGAATGGGAAGAAGTTGTGAATAGCTGGGATGTGATTGGAGAGACACTGCCTGGGAGAGGGGAGTGGTTGTATACAGTGCGGAGCTACAGGGCGCTGATGTGTGTGGTGTCCACGCAGCCACAAGAGATGCTACCATGAAACCGCTGAATAAGCGTCGTAGCTCGTAGGTATCGGAATGCATATTGGAACTACTCTACTGGACAATGGCTTGTTTAGTCATCCCGCAGATCAACAGCATACAAATGCATGCACCGTCCGCTGTTCTCTGAATCTACTCAGCTGCAACTTTCACTACCACATCGCTCCGGGCACTTCTCTACTCGAACGGGCTCGGCTCCAGGGCGATAATAGGGCTTCGACCCTGTCTTTTGGCCTCGATCATCTCAGCACTGATCTCCGCCTTCTTCTCCTGCCGATCACGCCGAATCTCGACATGGTCGTGCGCATATTCGCAGTCCATTTCCTGCTTGTAGCAGCCGTCCTTGACGATATGCTTGCAGGTCCGCAGCACATGGGCCACTTTGATGCTCGGGTCGCTAGCGTGCAGAGGACGGACAAGCGCATCGACTGTGCAAGGTGTGGTCTGCGAAGTCAGCAAGAACCGTACTGAACTCTGAAACTGACAATACTTACAGAAGGAGCCTGCTTGTAGAGCGGATCCCAGTCGCGACGAATGTGGTAGTACGGGCAGCTTCCTTCTTCCAGTCTGCATGCCCTACCAGCGAGGTTGATGGGACAGGTCCTGGCGATGATTTCGGCTTCGTCATCGTTCCACAAACAGACAAGTTGCCCGTTGTTGGTGTGATCTTTGAAGAAGACACGGGGATACTCCGAGCGCATGGGCACCTTGATCTCGACGCGAGAGTCGGGTTGTGAAGCCGTGCTCAGTGCATACTTGGCTTGGCTGTCTTTGCGAGCTGCGGAGATGACCTGCTGCTTGTATTGGTGGGACGTGGATGACTGCTTTGCTGGTGTTGTCTCTGGCATCGAGGAGACCATTCTGATGTTCGTGGTGCTGAGGAAGCGCTACACTGCATATGCAGAGGTGAAGGTTAAGACGACTAACCAGAATGGAAAACAAAAGGCGAGGGGAAGCAGGCTGGTGAAGAGTGGAGGCTGCTGGCAACGTGCTTGGGAATGTTTTCCACTCAGTTGCTTCTTTGTCACGACAAGTCGCAAGATCAAAGAGTCAGCAAACGTGCCTGGTGAGCTGCACCATTTCTTTCGCGTGTCTGCTCCTATCAACCGGAAACATTGACGTCGTTTCTCCGGCATGGAACATGCTCAAGTTCACGCAATGGATTACGCTCGCAGCGTCCGCTTTGCTACAGATCGAAGACCATGGCCATGGTTTGCGTGAAAAGACTACTCTGAGTGGAAGGACTCCCGTCCTCACTGAGCCATCACCGCGGGTATGCTCCGTCCTGTCAACTAGTTAGCATGCTGTATTCCCCTTCAGCTTAGTAGATTCACCTATGCTGAGCAGATGCAATCAATAGCTACTGCCGCAAATACTCTCTATGCCGCCAATCACTCTTAGCATCCTGAGGTTGCCCGCAGCGCCTTGGATAGGATAATGCCAAGCAGAGACAATCAAGTAGCCGCTCCGCGAATGATCTCCCTGATGTGAGCTTTCTTCGACAGCCCACATCCTCGTCTACCACCTTGGATGTTCAATGCTGAGCAGAGACAGCAACAATCTGATCGCCATGCTACCGGTTGCGTGGGTTCCGACTGGGGCGCGGGAAGAGGACCCAGGGTGCTCAGTAGGCTTGACAGCATGGAGAGCATTACGGCGCTGGTTGTTGTCTCTGCTCGGCACTGACCTGACCAAGACGCTATAAGAGCATGCAGGCGTCTTAGTGGAATTGACAGCAGGGAGAGCTTTACGGCGCAGTACGTCTTCTCACTGCGGCGATGATCGATGTCAGCTGCTCGAATTTCGAGCTGACAAGATCTTGTGCAGAAGAGCGCTAGGATGAGTGTCCATAGCCCATAGGGTATTGAGCCTTATCGAATATCTAGGTATGCAGGTAATACGAACAAAAGATACGTACCTGCCTCATCTTGAGGGTTGATGCTTCGGCAACATGGAAGAAGCGTGCCTTAAAACGACAAACGTAGGCCGACACGCACGTCAAGAAGACATCGTGATGATCATAATGGGTTAGACCTTGAAAGCAAGAAGGTCAAGATCAACAAAAGCATCAGGGTAGGGAAATGCATTGTATCCATCGAACTCTGTAGGGAGATGCAGCGGTGAATTGTAGTGTATAAACTTGGCAAAGCACTTGCATCTTCGTATCAGCAACACCACTCTGGCCTGACCTCTGCCCGACTAGTTGTGCAAGCGTGCCATTCTGCCCTCAGCGTCTGCAACGAACGCCTTGGACAGCGATGGGAAGAGGGTCGGCACGCGGTTCGCCTTTCGAGGACCTTGATGAGAAGCGGCAATCTCCGCCGCCGTCCTCGGAGTCTCTGTGTCGTACTGGTACTTGATGATCTTGCCATTCGCATTCCGAGGAATGGCAGCTTGGACGTCCGCCTGCTGCTTTGCTCGAACGGCGTCAATGGCCCCCTGAGGCGACCCAGCAGCCTTCATATTGTCGATGATCTTCTTGCGAGCTGCTACTTCGCGTTGACGTTGCAGGCGACCCTCCCGCTGCTCTTTGCTCTCACGATCTTGCAGGCGCATCGCGGCAAATTTCTTCCTCGCGCGGTTCTCGTCCAGAGTGAGCTCTCGGATGGCGTAGGACGACGGCGTCGGGATGTTCTGTCTGATTTGTGGGGTATCGTTGGTGCCGACAAAAGAACTCGTTTCCTACACAGAGAAGTTTGGGGGTGGTCCATTGACGGCTTGAGAGGCCGGGCCGAAGACGCGGCATCACCGGCTGTAGATAATTCCGCGAGGAACATGGTCTTCCGGAGGTACATAAGCTCGTAGTTGCTTGCCAATCGAGAGGGCTGTCGCGCGCCGCACAATTTGTCGAACATGAGGTACCGCGGGACTGCCGGATCGTCCATGAGAAGGTAGAACGAGCAGGCACCACCCTCACTACGCTTGCGTTCATACTCGCGGTAGTTTGAGTCGTTGTGCTGATCGATCCGAGCTGAGAGTCCTGCAGCCTCACGGTTGGTGCCAGAACCCATGTAGTCATGCTTGTCGGACAAGTCGGCGTCGTTCAAGGCTCGTACGTGGTAGACGCCCCAGCCTTTGTCACCGTCTTGCAATGACAGCTTGTCGTAGTCTTCGTTGTCGGGTGAGGAGTCGCGCTGAAGCATTGCTTTGGTGCCATCCAGAGTCACTGCAGATATGTCTTGACCCCCCTGTTCAGGTGAACGCTCTGGCAATATGACCTCCCAGTGCGGGGAGAAATCGCACTCGAAGATCATGAACATTGAGAAGACTTGGTCACGAAGCGGTCTTCAAACTTCGAGAACTGTTCGTCGCTCTCGGCCGCGAGCCCTGGGCTGTGCTGAGAGGGACGCCCCTGTTGGCTTGGTTCTTCGTATGCAAGTGGAAGACGATACGTGGGGAGCTCGTCCACATTGGCATTGGAAACATCGTCGCTGATTTCGAAGGGCTGTTGCTCAGATCCACCACGTGGTGCGGCGCGACGGTGACGACGTTTGGGCGGGTCGAGAACCTCGTCACTGGACTCGACGCGTTGTTCTTCTTCTTGTACACGACGACGCTTCTGGGCAGGAAGCGGTGGTGACTGTCCAGGACTAGTCTTCCGCATTGAGCTGTTGGAGAGAATTGCAGATGCTTTGGTGAAGCCCAGTGATGCCAAGTCGGTCTGCTTCATCTTCGGAGCTTGCGCAGCTTGATTTTTGGGCGGCATTGTCTCGAGGTTGACTGAGTTGCAAGGCGGTCGGTGGTAGAGCTCGCTATCAGGGTCAGCATGGTGTTTTCGAGAGAGCAGAGACGGCGGCTTACCTGAACGATGGAGATGGGTGGTGAAGTGACAGATGGTGAGGTGCCGAATGGTGAAGCGGCAGATGATGAGATGATGGGCTGCTAGACTAGATGACAGTCGAAAGGGAAGTTCGGAAACTTGTGCTCGAAGTGGCAGGCAAGAGCGCGTATCTTGGTAGCTGGCGAAGTGAGTACGAACGGAGCGCACTCTTACGGTCACAAAACTGAACCAGAAGGGATCGTATGTCCTTCCTGTCGTCTAAAAGGTCTGTTCTTTCGCAGCGTATTGGGAGACATCACGGAGGTCTCGCACCATTCCCTCCCAGTTCCCTGTCACGCCTCGGGAAAGCTTCAAGCTATCAGAGCAAAACAAAAAGAATTTGCCTCCTGACAGAGTTGAACTGGCTGGACACTGTGTTAGTACAGGCGCATGTGAAGAATTGGAGACCGCAATTACGTACCGACCTCGGCATGGTCTAGTGATTACTCCTCAAGGAGTTATCTTACTAGTGCCGCCTGCATTGCTGTCAGTTCCCAGAGTGAAATATCAAGGGCTGTGGAGAGACTAACGCTCTACCAACTGAGCTAAGAAGGCGATAATCAGAACGCTGATTGGATGTGCCTCCACCTAGACCTTTTGAATATAGAGATCCGCAACAAGCCCATACTCTGAGAACACGGATATGCTTCGGACCGGCGAAGCCAAGGCAGCGGACATCGAAGCAATCGTAACATTCGTTCGAACGTTCCATGGCAAGACAAGGACCATGAACATCGATAAGTGTGATAGGGAGTGGAGGATCGGCCATCTGATCTGCCAAGCGGAGAGACCACGACCCTTACCTCCGTGCTCCCGGACAAATTGCACCGCATGTGTCTTACTCCATGAGCTTGGACTGTGAAGTGCGCGCCAGGGAACGGGAATATAGTTCGAGGAGGATGTGTATCTTCGCGAGGAATGAAATCAACGAAACAACTTTCGTCCTTCGAGCTCATACAATACCGACCGCGCCACTGGAGTCCAGGTTGGGTGCGGGGTGTGAACGGAGCCATGGAGGTATTGAACGTTTCGAAGATGCCATGTCACCTCCGTACTTCCGCTCATACTGCACCGTCCAGGCCGACTGAGCGAAGCCTATGCTGTGCACAATGCGCTTGAGGTTGGGGAGTGGGGCATCGGAAGCCATTCTGCAAAGTAGCAACTTGGACCGATCGAAAATACGTCCCTGTTATCGCCCTCATTTAACTACACAAAGTGCTCTTAGGTAGCTTGGAGTGTGCAGTTTGCGCGGAAGCACGGAGGTACTTGAAACGCATCCTCATGAGAGCCTGTCGTCTATTCGACAGTACAACGGTGCACGCTGTGCAGGACTGACGCGTAGGAGCAGAATCTCTTCAGGACCGTGCGCAAAAGAAAGCCTTCAAACGATGGTCTAACGTACAATCTGGCAGGCGATCCTGCAGAGGAAGAGGACTCCACCTACGTGCTGCATTTACAAATCAGCGACGGATTGTACGACCGGACGCAGCACAAGCCTCAGCATGCCCGTCTGCAATGGCTCTGTTGCATCAGACGGGGTCTCGGAGAGAGCTGCCTTTCGTCCTTCAGGAATGGTACTTGCAGTGCTATAACAAATGTAAGTCCGCCCACTCTGGAAACTGCAAGGCATCTATCTCTTCGGACCTTGGAAGACACACGAGCTAAACGCTCCTCAGCATGCGATGTCATTGGCGAAATGACTACTGGCAAGGCATTTGGCATGATGGAACGTGGTTACGACTCCATGGACATCCTTGATGCCATTGACAAGAAGATCTTACACGCTTCGAGGTTTGGGCTCTTCCCAGAACTCCACGCTCCATTCATACGTATCATGAAACGACTGAGACTATGGTTTGGTTGGTTTCATTGCCGCGCGGATCCAGGAACGTGCTGTGGGCAAGACTCAGTCCGAACGAGAGGATTTCCTGACAAAGACCATGAAGCTCGTCGAGACTGGAGCGCTGGATGTGTCAACCCCATTTGGAGTGATTGGTAAGACCGACGAAGATCTTATCCAGGACCATCCTGACATGTCGTTGCAGGCGCCAACTTTGCTGCCGGCTCCGACACCACTGCCGGTAACCTTGCACGTTTATTTGTCGTGCCTCCGGGCGGCTCTCAAATCTGCGGCTACTTCTTCCCTGCAGGTACCTGTGTCGGAGCGAATGCCTGGACAGTGCACCGCAACCCGCACACCTGGGGTGAGGACGTCGACGAGTTCTGTCCAGAACGCTGGCTGGAGTCATCGAAAGAAGACCTCTCTCGCATGAACGAAGGCTACATGCCATTTGGACTGGGCTCCCGCACATGCATCGGCAAGAATATCAGCCTGCTGGAGATGTCCAAGGTCATCACTCAGCTGTATCGCAAGTTCGAGTTTGACTTTCCGAATCCTGCTGCTCCAACCGATCGGAAGACGAACAATGCCTTCTTCGTCAAGCAGAGCTTTGCATGCAGGGTGAGCCCGAGGGTATGGCATGTCGGGGCATTGGAGCACATGATGTTCGTGTCGATCGAATTCAGTCCCTCATTGGTCGTTGCGTCAATTCGAAAGGTACTCACAAATTGTCACAATCTCACGTAGGCACACTTTCTTCTCGAAGCTTTCGTATCGTTGAGGCACCCTGTTGCGCTGCGGTCAGGAACGAGGCTGTTGCTCCAACTCAATTTCCGCCCCATCGCCGGTCTTTGCATTTGAATTTGTTCGTGGTCGCCAGTTCTGTCTGTGACAGATTGTGATTGCGTGGTGTGGTTTTCCAAGCATAGACTAAACCATGAAAATGCGGGCAGCAAGGTCGATCTTGTCGAACGCTTTCTCATCGCTATATCGCCGTTCGGTTCGTGCACCTTTCGTTCGAACACTTTCTTGCAACTCGAGACATGCTTATTCAGACGACGCAGACAGTGTCAATCTCATCACCATTGGAGTCCAGCTCAACATATCACTTTACCTCAAACACGTTACTTTCTACTCATCCTCTTCCAACGCAAGTTTGCGCGCAAGATTACACTCAACACATTCTGCACGTTCCCTGGTGGTTCCCTGCACGTCGTTTGGTGGAGTTCTAAGCGCCTCGCCCCAAGGTCCAGCAATCAATTCCAATTTGACCCCAGGATTGAACGCATTGGCCTGCCATGATGCAACCTTTCGATCGCGCCCCTGGGCAAAGGCCTGTTTGCAAGGATTGCATCAAAACGAGGCGTCGGATATCGAGGATATCCTTGCCTGGTGCAGATGGACGACACTCCAATGCGTGCATCACACGATGAATGACGGCCTGTACGATAAGCGCTATCATACGAGTGATGCTAGTGTCCCTCCATGAACCTGTCCGCCGAGGTCCAGACTCTTGTTCAACAACATCCTTTGGCTTGACGCTATGCAAGGTCAAGCAACATGTCGCTCCCAGTCCGCAGGGAGGACTCGGCAGCACGCACCTTTGAGCCATCGATTCATCGCAGAGCCCCTCACTCAGACCTCAATGGCCTGCATCCATATAGTACCCGCGGTGTCTCTCTACAGCCTGGAAACTTCCTGAAACCGACCCGCATTCTTCCCTCCTATTCCCTTACCATGAAGCTATGGGCAGCAACCACCGCTCTTCTATTCTCCTCATTTGTCACGGCGGCACCGCCCTCTCATATCGCGAAACAAGACATTGAGCGTCGACAACAATCAGCAACCCTTCAATACTGGGCGGCTCGTGCGAGTCTTTCAGACTGTTGGCACACTCGCTGATGGACGAGACAGGGTGCCGTGCAATTCAGCCAAGCCATCACCGAAGTCCATGGATCGTTCAACGTGCCCAGGGTATCGTTGCCGCCCAATGCAGAGCCGGGCAAGACGTACAGCGGCGCCGCATGGGTCGGCATCGATGATGCCCAAACCTGCAGCGAACAGATTCTCCAAGCCGGTAAGGACTGCATGGTTGCACATCACTCTTCTCGGAGTGACCGCAGCTAAGCTCGGTGAGGATAGGATCGACTGGCGGATCAATGAGAACGGCGTTCAGTACAACGCTTGGTACCAATGGTGGCCTGCAAGGTCCGGCCACTGGAGCGTCGCAATCCACCCAGGCGATCAAATCGACATACGTGTTGTAGCGTACAGCTCAACAAGCGGCAAAGTATGGTGGACCAACAAGAGCACAGGCCAATCTGAGTCGCACAGCTTTCATGACGAGGCTCCCTTGTGCCAGGGGACCGCCGAATGGGTCGTCGAAGACTTCATCCTGGACGGTCGGGTTCCAATGGCGGCGTTCACGGACGTTCAATTCCACGGAGCGAGTTACAAGCATCTAGGTGGACGAACGGATGGTCTGGATGGATGCACCGTCGTGGACATGGTCCAGCAGGAAGGGCTTATCGTTGGGAGTGAGGTTACTGGGCCCAACAGCGTGAGTTGTCATTATGTGGGAGGGCAGGGGGGAGGGCAAGGGCAAGGAGTGTGGGGACAGTGAAACGAAAAATGGATCTGTTATGCTCCTTTGGCTTTTGTTTCTATCTTTTCGCATCCCAATTACCTTCCTCGCCTCCAAGGGCGAAAGACATGGTCCTTTTTGTTTGGCACCTGAGCCTTGTCAATGATTTCACTGTGTCTCGAGACCTCCGCTGACGATGGTCTTTCAATCCTACGCTGACCATGCTCGATGCAAGATTGTCAAGCAACAATCAAAGACGAGAGCCCTCAAGCCCGTTTCCTGCACAAGGAAGCCGACTGATGAGCTCCGTGGATGTTGATTCGAATCTGACCTCTCCGTGATCCTCTACCGCATCATCTCTGTTTCGCGGGTGGTATGGCTAGTGGTATTGTGGCCGCGTAGCTTCCTTGGTCGGTAGGGACCGAAGACGCGGCGGAAGAGCACAAGGGCTCTCGAGAAGCCAAGCGTCTCTGCGACGAATTGGAAGCGTTGCTGCTAACACGATCGCGTAGGATAACCTCGTAGTGCCGACTTGTGTCCCGAGGTAGCGAGCGGTAATAGCAAGTTGTGGAATATCCTTCTTATGTTGTGTATGCGGTTGATGCTGGTGCTGGTTATTATGTAGTTAATACGAATATGTGGTCAGTCGCTGAATTTGACAATGTGTCTAGACGTGGAGTGGAGGTATGCTCGTAGCTGTCATATGCTCGCCATGAGTCTTCGAAAATCTTCCGTCAGTTGTCTCTCCTGTGTGATATATTCCAGCGATACCGCCACTGTTTGTCGGCCTCCTGGAAATATCGCTGTTGTCCGGGACAGCCCCTTCTCAAAGATCCCCGGCCCGACAACGTCGCAGGCATCGCGCCCGTTTCAACGTCACTCTATTTCTTCTGTTGAGTCTTACCAGATATGCTCCTCCAAGCTCTGTGACACACACCGCTTTGGTCAGGCCGCGTCAGGTCCACGGTCGCCAGGGCAACAACGGTAACTGGCACTCCTAAAACAAAGAACAACCAGATTGTCTGCGTAGCATTGAAGAAGTCGGGCGACATGCTCAAAAAACTGGCCGTGAAGCTTAACGGAATGAAGATAGCGGCGAGAACGGTAAGGCGAGCAAGCTCCCTGTTCTGTTCGACGGCTTGGTGTGCTTCTTCGTTGGTGATGGCATCCGTAACCATGGTCTGGACTCGGGTCATGCGCAGCTGAACGGCAGCCATTTGCTGCGCAACTTTTCGGAAATCCGGCCACAAACACATGAGAGGCGAAGATGATGGTAACAGTGGAGTCGAAGTAGGCGACACATGCAGGGCACCGTTTCGGCCCTCCTCGGTTTCAGGGAAGAGCCGCGCGACACTCTCCGATATCATATTCTTGTAGCAGCTCATGTTGCGATTCCATGGTGAGAGACGGTCGAGGAGCTTGTCGATCCTGTCGAGATTGTTCTTGGCCCAGTGGGGTTTCACGATGGCCCAATCGATGTCGAAGAGCATCGCAGTCATGTACATGAGAACCACGAGCCAGTCAGCGACTACCAAGCGGTACATCGGCAATGCAATTGATCGCGGATCCTCGTGCACGCGAACAATGTCTTCAGGGGTCATACGTGTGCTCCAATAGATGATGTTCTCGTAGAGATTGTTCTGAGAGGGGCTGGTATGAGACTCGGAGTTGTTCCGCATCGACTCCATGGACGGTGTGTTGATGAAAGGTCGGTATCCTTGCCAAAGAGGGCTTCCCGTCCTAACGGTGGGGTCGACAAGAAGGATGGCTGATGATCATCAGTGATGCTACAATGAAAACATCACTAGAGCATACCTGTGACTACACCATTAACCGTTCTTGGCTTAATCCATAGAGAGGTTTTCGCTCGGCTCAATGCAACACTGGCCCCTTCTTTTCCAAACAGAGTTCCCATGTGCAATTGTCGACTTCGATCACTGTCCAAACGGCGCAGGACATTGAAATTTCCGCTGTCCTTCTCAGCCTGCGTGAATTCATCCTCTGTTTGGAAGTAGCGCGGCCGTAGGTATTGCAAATTGAAGTGCGTACGATTGCGGGCATCTATCTCGAGACTGGGTAGCTCGGCCCATCGATCCCGAGCATTGTGAAAGAGGTAGTCGCTGATGTGAGAGAGGAAGAAAAGGGCTGGTTTCGTGTGAGTGGAAGTGCGAAGGTGATCAGAGTGCAAGACTTACGATCCACATCGTAGTGAGCCCCCAGTGTCTCGACGACGTCTCGCGACAGGTCTTCGACAATCAAAAGCCGCACTTGTGCCTGAGCGGCTGTCTGAGGAGTCTCTTCAAGACTGGCAAGCAAAGCGGAGGAGTCTACAAATTTCTTCGACCCCGATAATACATTGTTCGTGTAGTCGATCACGCAGACGTTGGTGCGGGCCGCCCGATCGTTTCTTTTCTTCGGAAACTTTTTGATGAACTTCCATTTGGGAGGTGCAGCGCTCACTTCCATCCAATGGGCTAGGTACTCCAGATGGCGCCAAATTGGGTTTCCAGCGAGCTGCTTTACGTACTTGAGATATGGCGCTGGACTGCTCAACGACGGACCGCATTAGCAATGTTTCTCATTTCCAGCTCGCAAAACTATGTCTCCAACTCACTCTTTGATCTCCCACTCGTGCGCACACTTGGCTTCTTCATAGGCGTCGCCAATATAATGAGCATCTCCGCCTTCGTCTGTGTGAGGCTGAACCGCATCCTCGAAGTCGCGGATCTTGGCCATGGATTTATCCCTTTTGACCTTGAGTTCCGGTGTGGAGGTGTCGAATTCTGCGTAGATATCATTGTACAGCTCCTCGTTCAAGCTCTCTTGAGCGTTCTCATTTGATGCTTCGAGGTCTTGCGGTTTGCTTGATGGGTGGCCCGGAGGACTTTGCGCTGATGTATTGTTTCCCATTGGAGCACAGTGAGCTATAGACAGCAGCAGACCACACGCTTTTGGTCAATTCAGCTGGAACAGTGAGTTTTGGCAAGATCTTGCTTGGAATGATGTCTGTGTTCGCGCCGATGCAATCCCTCTGGAGGCCGCCGTGGGAGGTATCGGCGCAGCCCCATCGCGGGCATTTGACGTACGTCTGTCTGCAGAACATCTGCCGCTCATAGCGCTATATCTGTTGTGACCAGGTCTCGTGAATGCTCATTGGTGGTGAGGCTGGTGGCTGCGGCTAGAAGCGTGGGCGCTTGCATGAAGCTGAGAGATCCCGCTCTTGACATTTTTTACTGTACTGCGACACAGCTCGTGATTATACGCACGGGCTGTGCTCGACTGGATCGGACATTCTGATCAATCTTCGTATGCTGACCATTTTGTGTAGAATGTGATGTTGGCATGTCGGTGAAGTCGGACGACGAAACGTCGCAAGACCTTTCAGCCCACATCATCTGACAACAGGACAAAAGACGAAGCGCCTGCTAGAGATCATCAACACCGCAACATAGCAGCGCAGCGAAGTATGAATGGAGTCTGGCTCCGAGCCCATGAGGTGCAGTCACGATGATCTGACAGCAGTATGGAACGCAATGGCAGAGCACTGGGAAGAATTTCGACCGCCGCCAGACGTTCAGGGCACAGTGGGATCAAGAGTCGTCGCTCTCGATCCGAGCCTATGCTGCAGGAAGGAAGACGGCACATCGAGGAGGCATTTGATCTCGTTGACTCTGAGGACATGCAATGGTGCATGAAGACAAGTGAGCGATTCGACATCGACACCGTCAGCACGACTTTGATATCACTAGAATCTAGGATCTTTGGCCAAAGCATTTCCATTTCTGCTGAAGCCAAACGGCAGGTGAGCCAGACTTAGCCGCAGTTTCGAGGTACTGGTTGCGGATCCGAAGCATGCCTTCCACCATGGGCAGAAGAGTGATTCGAAGAAAGGACTGCGTGCTGCGCTCCTACTGGCGAGTTGTTGTCGACCCTTCCAACTTCATTGCACATGGCCTATCGAAACAGGAGCAGTCGCAAGTCAGCTATCGTCGACCGCGAGCAGCTTTCGGATTTCGAACTGCCATTTTGCCAGTCCAAAGCAACCTCACCTCCATTCATACTCCCAGGACTTTCACTACCACAGTATCGCCAATTCAGCAGAACTTTCACCGACACGATGCCCGATTCCGCCTTTGGAGATGGCAGTAACAGGTGCAGCGATGAGTACGAGGACCTACCAACCATCGTCAACGGAAGCAGTAACGGCGTCAGCAATGCACAATCGAGAAACACCGGATGGACCGCCATCAATACTGTGAACAGCGTGAGTCCCGTTCTCAGCCTTGGACAGACGAAAGCGACCACAAGACCCCACTTCTTTGCCAGTAGTCACCATAGCGAGGCCCATACCGGCACTGATGGATGCTCTGACCCAAGCCCTCAGGCCGCCTCGACTTTCTTCGGCTCGAAAAACCCTTCTGCAGGTTCCTCTCGTTCATCACTGTCGGATCCTCCTCGTTCGCTAGCGACTGCGTCATCATCAACTGAGCAAACCTCACCAAGTAGTGCATCTACTTCAGCATCCGCTGCACAATCGCCAACAGAGCAGACCACAGACAACCCTCAAGTTGAGCGTCCCCCTGATACGCTTGGCGGTCAGTACCTCTGGGATGCTCGCCGCGGCTTCTGGGTGTTTTGCCGCAGAGTCTCGCCGCAAGTCTCGGAAGGAGCCTCGTCGTCTGCTACATCAGCGCAGTACGGGTCCACAAATGCGAAGAAGCTCGAGTTCATCCAAGGGGTCAACAGAGGCAACTGGTACCCTCGTTTCAAGAAACTTTCTGGAACGAGCCAGTCACCGGCACCCAGCGAGAACTCCCCACAGGTGACCACGTCGCAGCCATCCGAGACGCCTCAGCCTGCTCGAAGCCTTCGCCTCGTATTTCAAGTTGGTACTCGTATCCCTTCAGTGGCCTCGGCATTGGAAGGGAATGTGTATACAACGCCGGTTTCCGTCCGAAGGGAGTATTCGCCGGTCAATACCGTGCCGCCGGGCACTGCAGCGGACAATGCGGCCGAGAAGACGAGAGAAATGCCGGCTAGGGTTAGTCAGGCACGGGTAAGCAGCGACGATAGCGATGATGGAGCGATGGATATTGATTCGGTCCTGGAAGAATGAGATAGTCGCGGAGCAGGAGATAAGGGATGTGGATGGTGTCTTCGAGCACATCGCACAGGCCCGTAATGATGGTTCGACGTGGTCCAGGCACCGGAAGCATCATGGAGAGGCTTGAAGGTAGGGACTTGGAGGAAGTATCATGAGAGGAGTCAACCTCCGTGGCACTTTCGCTTCTTGAAATCCGTATGGGCCATTCGTTTTGGCTGCCTTATCTTGCTGGCCTCTTGGTCTTCTCCGCCGTCTCAGTCAGACGGAGCTCTATTATTGAGCTCTACGATTGTTCTTGTCGTGAACCACTTGTCATGGGCTAGAGTAAATGAGTGCAAGTGAACGAACGATAGGTGTTGACAATGGAATTCGACACCAAAGTGGGGTGAGGTGGGGCAGCATCGCAGCGTCAGATGTTTCGCACAACACCTTTTGTTGTTACTTTCCAACCCATTCAGGAGCTTTCCACCAGGTACAACCAAAATGCCGTCCTCCAAAAAGACCATACTCCTCACTGGCGCTTCCCGGGGTATTGGCCTTGCAATCGCAAACTACCTCCTCAAGGCCGAACACAACCTCGTACTGGTATCTCGAACAGCCGAGCCATTGCAGAAGCTCGAATCGCAGTATCCACAGCAAGTCGCCGTACTCGCAAAGTCCTTGTCCGAGGCCGAAGTATCCCAATCCGCCGTCGACCTTGCTCTTTCTCGTTTTTCGCGGCTTGACGGCGTCATTGTCAACCACGGCGTGCTCGATCCAGTGCAGCGTATTGTGGACACATCGGATGTCGAGTTCCGAGAGTCGTGGAACGTGAACTTCTTCTCGGCAGTAGCGATTGCGAGGGCGGCAGTGCCTGAGCTGAGGAAGACCAAAGGTGCCTTGATTTTCGTATCGTCTGGTGCGGCGACGAGCGCGTATACGGGATGGGGAGCGTACGGTGGTGCGAAGGCGGCCGTGAACCACTTGGCTGCGACTCTTGGGCGGGAGGAGCCTGATGTCGTGAGCCTGGCAATACGCCCAGGTGTGGTCGATACGGACATGCAGAAGGACATTAGGGAGAAGCACAGTGGTGGAATGGATGCGGGAGATTCGAAGAAGTTTGCAGAATTGAAGAGCAGTGGTGGACTGCTGAAGCCTGAGCAGCCAGGACATGTCATGGCAAAGCTGGTTCTCGATGCGCCGAAGGAATTGAGCGGACAGTTCTTGACGTGGAATACGGAGGAATTGAATGCGTTTCAGGAGTGAATGGTATTCGAGAGGCTATCGAGTGTATGGATAGGGAGTAAATGAGAACATTTGAGGTATAAATGGAAAGGCCTGGTAGCAAGTCAGTGACTGTTGACCACGAAGGTTGCATGATGAAGAGCATGATGGAGGCGTTGCAGATCAGTTGAAAGATGAAAAGCATACATTTTGACAGCATGAGGCCTAAGCCTTCAGGCTTAGCATGGAATGTTTTGTTGCATCATGTGAGGGAGGAGAGGAAGATTGATGGAGGGACTTCTTACCTGCGAAGGTGTCCGGTGATGGCAGAGATCCGAGTTTACGTAAACTTACCTGTCTAGCAATGTCAGCGGAAGAACTGATAGCTGCTGATGTGTTGTGCAAGTGTAATGTTGGAGTGATTTCAGGTAATCGAACCAGTTTATTCCGTCATGAAAGATCGGTATTTGATAGTACATGTTTTGGTCATCATTGTAGAGGTGGGTGATGTGTGTCGCAGGATGTGTCCTTACCAATTGTGCCCATCTGCGCATTGTATCGAAGCTCTTTTGACAACCAGAATCCCCGCTCCATCTCGTACAGAGTCTTTCATCTCGACACCAGCGTGCAAGCCATCGGTACTACTATGAAAAAGTCAGCGACCATTCATCAAAATTCTCATGTGTGCAAGAAATGAGTTTGTGCATCGATCAGTCGGTGCTTTGGCGGCACGGTCAATCACCACAGAAACCTTCAAGAGGCTCGTTGGTATGATAGGGGCGACAACGGATCATCATGATAGTGAGGATGGAGGAGGAAGAGGAAGTGTACATACCAGGAATGGCTTGAGCACCCGAGCGCGTGATGCGATGTCGGGTGCGTGTGGTTGTTGTCGAAGGTCAGTTGGCGGCCCAGAATTTGAGAGGAAAAAAGTTTGGGGTCGTTCAAGCGGAGCTGAGGCCGCTGCTTACTCAGTTGCTCAGTATACCAGGTAACTTCGTGCAATCCTCAAGGTAAAGACGAACTATCGTTTACGCATCACTATCTGGACGACCAACATATACCAGAGGTCACCGAACGTTCGAAACTACCTTTTGCTACCAGCTCACACCAGCAAGAATATGTCGGACAAGGAGTTTGGAGGTGAGCTTCTTACCGCGCATACGCGCCATGTTCTTGAATTGTCAAGTCGACAGTGAATGCTGACCTCTTCTTTCTCACAGGAAATGACGATTTGTCTCTTCCAAAAGGTACAATCTTGCTGTCTTTGACGACTTGCCGAGCACTCCTCACCAAGCGCCCGCGAACATGGCTAACCTGCCCGCAGCAACCGTGCAAAAGATCATCAACGAAGTACTTGCGACCAACCCCTCACTCAACACGGATGGACAACAAGGTGGCATGGCATTCGCCAAGGAGACCCGCGACGTCCTGATCGATTGCTGCGTCGAGTTCATCACCATGCTCTCCTCCGAAGCCAACGAGATCGCCGAGAAGGATGCGAAGAAGACGATTGCTTGTGAGCACATCACGAAGGCCTTGCAAGAGTTGGACTTTGGTGAATATGTGCCGGAGTTGTTGAAGCAGGCGGACAATTTTAAGAGCGCTGCTGCGGTATGTTGGGATATGTTCTTTGGATGAGGTGGATATGTGCTGACAATGCTACAGCATCGCGAGAAGAAGCAGACGAAGATCGAGCAGAGTGGAATGACCAGCGACGAACTCATCCGCGCACAGGAGGAGTTGTTCAAGTCTGCTGGGGAGAAGTACAACGCAGCGCCGCAAGGATGATGACTGGATCTCTGGAATTGACGATACGACTCCTTGCGAGCACGCAAGATGGGAATACAACGATTCACCAGCAGAGCTGTCGACTTGAGACGCGATTGTCACGAAACGCGGGCCTTTGAGTGCGCGAGATGACTTCGCAGCAACCCGAGGAGAAGTGTGGTCGACACAGCATGTGTTTGTTTGGCATCGTTGCAGCATCCGGAGCTAGATGCAGCTGCTCAAGGGCAGGTACAAAATACCACGCGGACCAATATGCACAGACAGGTGGCTGCGAACTGATAGTGGCAAGGACAGCCCATACGCTCGGCCTCGCTGCAGTGGCTATCCGCGGCGATGCGTACATGCACAAACCATCGTACTGGTGTCGAACGGGTGATCTGCTACCTTGCAGCCAGGCATTGCAATCGAGAAGCCGAGAGACGAGCCAACAGCAGTATATTGAGCCGGTGAAACGGCTACAGATCAATAGCAGACCATCGTTCGTGGAGCAGTGCAGTTAACTCAAACTCTGACCAAACCCATGAGCCGTTGTCATACCAAGCTGAGCTCTCTCTGTTATCTCTTATCGACGGGACATGTCGCGGTCCGGGCCGAGATGTGACCTCATGAGCTCTGTTGACAGCCCAGAGCTAGGCGCCTCGTGATCGAACTCGCTTTCTTAGAATACCTTACTGTCATAAGAGGTGTCAGGCGGCAACAATACCTATGCAATTATGCGTGACTTCTCCTTCGTCTTTGCGTCAACACATACTCACCATGTGGAGCGGTAGCATACTGATGACTTGCCTGTTGGCGTTTGTCGGAAATGCTCAGGCAGCAAGATCATGGCAGCAACGGCGGGCGGAGGCGAACCCGTATATCATACTACCACCTGGAATAGGACAGGATATTGGAAATGGGAAGGCTCCAGTAGGCCTCGGGGAGAAGGAGTTTGTAAGACAGATGATCACTGGAAGCCGGAGAGCGGCTTACTGACTTGATATACCACAGACTCTCCGCCATATCTACCACCACGGCTCCCACGAGTACCCCGAATTACATCGATACATCGACGTCCCCAAAGATGCGAAACTTCAGATCTCGACGGACTATGGAGCGACCTTCGAAGCGGCACCGCAGAAGTTGGAGGCGAGTGCGACATCCTTGCAGATCGAGCGGCTAAGGAAGAGGAAGCAGTCGGATATTGACAACCTGCTTGAGCATGCATACATACACGGCGTACCAGCCGATGTTCCGTCATCAGCATGGACAACGGATCACGTCGCGGGACCAAACATTACGGACAAGAAAACGATCATTACCTTTGCGAAGATGGCTTTAAACGCCTACTACACAAGTCCTGAGGATTCAGAGTGGCGAGATGTCAAGGGTGGCTTCAACTACACGGAGGATTTTGGTTGGCAACAGGATGGTCTTCGTGGGCATATCTTTGCGGATGAGAAAAATGCTACGGTTGTGATTGGGTTGAAGGGTATGTTGGTATGGTTTCGCGCTTCGATGACAAGACTGATACTTTCCCAGGAACATCCCCAGCAATCTTTGACGGTGCTGACACGACCGGCAATGACAAGCTGAACGACAACCTCTTCGGATCCTGCTGTTGCGGTCAGGGTGGCCAGATCCTTTGGAAGCAGGTCTGCGACTGCATGACCGGCACATATTCGTGCAACAATACTTGCCTCGTCAAATCGCTTCGGCAGAAGAGCCACTACTACTGGGCGGTGCGAGATCTGTACCACAATGTGACGGAGAGGTATCCCAACTCGGATGTGTGGCTGTCGGGTCATTCACTTGGAGGAGTGGTCAGCTCTCTGCTTGGACTGACATATGGTCTGCCGACGCTGACTTTTGAGGCCTTCCCGGATGCGTTGGCGGCTTCACGACTTGGTCTTCCTGCTCCGCCTGGGTACAAGATCGGCGCCCATCAGTCGAGGTCCAGCTTGGGTATTTACCACTTTGGCCACACCGCCGATCCGATCTACATGGGGACTTGCAATGCTGCGTCGTCGTTCTGTACGATCGCAGGCTATGCTTTCCAAGGAGTTTGTCATACTGGGCAGACTTGTATATACGACACAGTCGGCGACCTGGGATGGCGAGTGGGTATTGGGACGCACAAGATCAATAATGTCATCAAGGATGTGCTGGAGAAGTATGATACGGTCCCCAGCTGTGACACGGATACCGAGTGTCAGGATTGCTTTAACTGGAAGTTTTACGAAAGCAATGGCACGGAGACAACGACGACGACGACATCGAAGAGCAGTACTGCGACATCAAGGACGAGAACGGAGACGTGCAAGACGCCTGGCTTTTGGGGCTGTCTTGATGAGAGTACCACGACTACTGCGACCACAACTTCGTCCAGCTCTACATCTTCGACGTCGACGTCGACCTGTAAGACGCCAGGCTGGTTTGGTTGCAGAGATCCGATCACCGCTACTGCAACGTCCACGAACACGATCGTCACCACAAGCGCCAAGCCAGGTCATACTACTGTCGTTGTAACCACAACGGCCACTTCCACCTCGACCAGCACCTGCAAGCATCCTGGGTTCTTTGGCTGTAACGACCGCAATTACGACCCGACGCCCACCACCTCGTCGAATCCCAAGCCGACACACACTGCTACCACGACGGACGAGTGCACGTCAAGAGAATTCTTCGGTTTGATCTGCGTCGATCCCTCGCCAACTACGAGCTCCTCAGCACAACCGGGTGTGACCAAACGTCCGAGCGCGAGGAGGAAAGTGTGTGCTGCTAGATCGTGGCTAGGGTGGTGCCGGGAATGGAGATGGGAGGATGAATCTGAGACGAGGAAGGCGGACTTGAGATGATTTATGATGATCGGAATTTTGTGCATCGCGAGGATCGGGATGGGATCACAGTACAGAGCAGGCGTTTGAGGCGTAAGGCAAGGAAGGTGGTCGATCTGGCAAGGGTACGTGTGGAATACGATGCATTTTGACGGATGATGTTTGAACTCTGTTACAGCAATGCCTTCCCGTGCCTGGTCAGACTGTATGGCCTGACAAGCGACTATCCTGTGAGCAGGACTGAATGTCTCAAAGAAGAATATGCCTTGCCAGTCCCAGTACCATTGCCTCGGTCTACAAACTGTTCCCGCCGATGGACGCCATGGCCTTCTTGACTCCGGACGCGATGTTCGCGAGGTAATCCTTCATCTCCGTCGGCGACAGCACTCAAACAACGCTGCGGCCTGTTAGAGACCCTGCTTCAGAGCGCAGCAATGCTATGGAGAACATACCGTGTGCGGCAGAACGCAAGTGCTCGCTGGCTTGCAAATCGTGGTCCTCGTCACGAGCTTTCTGGGCTTGATCCATCTTGAGGAAAGCAGCCATGATTTGCGAGAGGGCAGCACCATAGATCGTGTTCCTGGACTCCAACTGGTCGCGCTCGATATCCTGCATGGGATCAAGGGGTGTCAGTCTCACTCAAAGGGATGCATCTATATGGGTCCAGAGCAGTTGAGTTCCAATCGTCGTGCCACTTACCATGCAGTCCATCTCTTCACGGTGCGCCGCCTGTCTCGCCTCTTCAGCGTGGAGGTCGTCTTCAACGCGAGGCTGTTCGTTCGGCATTGCGGAAGACATGTCGGAGCGGGGTGGTAGAGTCGTCGTTGATAAGCTGCTGCAGTGCTTTGTCGAAGGATGCGACAAGGCTTTCGGTCGTAGGTGTGGCAGCGATGCTGAGCGGTTCTTCAGCGGTGATGCTGCTGATGTGACTATGAACAAGGACTTACCCTTGACGCTTGCTTGCGCCGAAATTGATGGATTAGACGACAATCATTGCTAGTATCCTTGGATCCATTGTCATCCATCTTCTCAACTCGTCTTGTACAATGAGAGATGTTGAGAGATGGTTCTCTGTTTGTTTGCTGCGCGCTGAACCCAGCGGCTTCTATTTGTTTCGTGGAAGTGTGTTACTAGTACACATAACATTGCTTGCTTGACTCCTCTTCTTCAAAGTAGCCGGTCGTAAAGTAGTGAAGGTCTGTAGGTCTGGGTAAGAAAAGTAAGGAGAGGGGAAAGTACATAAGGGACCATGGCTGAGTGACGGCGAAACGTTCCGTCGATGGTCAATAGCTAATCACTGACAAGTTGCTTCGACGATGTCGATGTTAGTCGAGTGCTTGACATATTGCATTGCTCGACAAACTCCCACAGCGCAGCGGTGGTGCTGAGGACATTGCTTTCCTGGCTTTTTTCCTGGGCTTCGCGAGGGCTCCCAGGTACGGTGGTTTAAATGGCCCACCCCGCCAAATTCGAGCCTTTTCCGAATCTGTAGAACCGGCAGTGAGCGACGTCTTTAATATGCGGGACAGAGCCTTGTACATTCCTTCTTGTCCGTTTATAATATACAACAATAAGCTATCTCTTCGTATTAGGTGTCTCTAAGTTAAAAATTATCTACCTTACTATCGTAGTTCTTCGAGGTATTGCCGTGTTAGTCGCGATCCTCGTTATAAGATCGAAGTTAAAGTGAGAAGTTTAAATTCTGCCAAAACCGATTATTAGGACTGCCCGCCGCCCGCCGCCCGCCGCTACCTTCGTAACTCGTTTTAAAAAGGTGTAGATGCCGAATATATTATAGAGGCAGCGCAAAACTATGTTAAAGCTCGCGGCGACCTAGGGAGCCTGCGACCGGCAGTCGGGCGCCGCGCTATGCGAAAAGGCGACAGTCTATAGAGTGTTCGATTCTACGAATTCGTAAAATCTCGAATTTAGTAGGGTAGGCTATTTAAAGCTCCGTCCTAGGTCCCGGAACCATCGAAGCTACACTTGGTGGCACGATTGATTTTGGGGTTCGCACGAGCTTCGACGAAGAGGTTGTAGGAACTTGATATCGCGGGTCTCTCGTCTTGAAACGCTACGCATCGGGTGCCCTTGCAGCACGATCTTTAACCGTTCCTCGGAAGCGGATCACTCGAGGCTTTGGCTTGTCGTGAGACAGCCTCTCCTGACGATTGGGCGCTTGTGCGGCTCTTGAGGCAAGGTCTTTCGCTGTCAATACGACGCAATGCCGGAGCTTGTGTACCAACTGCCGGCATATCCGCCTCTGCTACTGTATGGCCAGTTCTGAT
This sequence comes from Zymoseptoria brevis, assembly GCA_000983655.1. Classification (NCBI taxonomy): domain Eukaryota; kingdom Fungi; phylum Ascomycota; class Dothideomycetes; order Mycosphaerellales; family Mycosphaerellaceae; genus Zymoseptoria; species Zymoseptoria brevis. Next base: position 1,437 of record JYJE01004220.1, on the reverse strand, counting down.
CCAAATGATACGTTCCGTATCGAATTTGAAGGTGAATCGCTTGTCTGTCGATCGGGGTGACTTGTTGGAAGATGGCTTGGGTTGCGGCCCCCAGATCGAGCTCAATATGTCAGGATCATATACAGCCCAAACCTCGAGCGTCAATAATTGAGGGGGTGTGGCGCAGTGGTAGCGCGTCCGCTTTGCAAGGCTTCTGCCATAAATCTGCGGAAGGTCTAGAGTATGTAAAGCCCAAAATGTCGCCTGTCTGTGCATAACTAACTCCCGTATCGTTTCAATCATCTACTCCTCCAGTCTTTTTGGCAAAATCAATCCATTCTTTTTGGCAAAATCAATCTATTCTTTTTGGCAAAATTAATCCATTCTTTTTGCTAAAATTAATCTATTCTTTTTGCTAAAATTAATCCGATCTAAATAATAGGTCGAAATCTAGCTAGGGACATTTAGGCCTACGTTCTAGCTATAGACTTAGATAACTTTTTACGCTAGCTAGGAGACATTATAAGGCCGGACACTTACTCTATTAACCTAAATAACCGGACAGCCTATCCTATATATCTATTTTATTAAGCCTCCGTAGGGCGCTAAAAAAAATTAGTTCCCTACTATTTAAGTAGTTAAAAGAATAGGGACTATTATAGGGCAAATAGTACTAAATGTAGTTTATAGTATAGTATAGTTTTAGTTCTTAGTAGTATATAGTAGTCGGATTCTTCCTTTTTTAAGGATCTAATAATAATATTATTAGTTATAGTAGCACTTAATACACTTTATAGCTACTACTTATTTCTTAATATAATTCTATACTTAATATCGCGCCTATAAGGAATAGTATATACTTACTACTTAGTACCTTAGGTTAGTAGTAGTCGATACCCGCTAGAATAAACGCGGTCCGCGCGGGACCGGTTCTAGAGGACAATAAAGAGGAGTCGGATTCCGTAGAGACGGGAAAAGACTAACTCCTTCCTAAAGTACTAGGATAGGAGACAGTATAGCCGTAGTAATAATAGTAGGCTAGGAGGCGTTTAAGAGTAAGATAAACAGTAC
>JYJE01004218.1:15352-30865 GCA_000983655.1 Zymoseptoria brevis | reverse complement strand
AATAATACGTTGTCTATAATGCTAGACTATAGCATCGAGTTGCTACTTATTAGCTAGCTTAGCGAGTAGCTTATTACAGAAGATAGTATTAAACCTCTGCCCCTTAGTAACTACCTTCTTAGTAGACTTCCGTTATATACTACGTGCGTAGCTCTAGCGGAGTTTTATATTCTTAGCGAGCAAGAGGTCTATAGAGTCTACTACGACTATAATGCCCTTAATAGCGTGTTTATATAGCCGGCTAATCCTCTTATCCTTACCCTTACTAAGAGACTTAATTAGCTCGTCCGCTAGCTCTATCTTAGAGGCTGTCCTTTTTAAGCGATAGCGTGTAGCTAGCGTATATTAAGGGGAGCTTAGATCCTTTAGCGGCTGCCGTAAGGGCGTTGTTAGCGGCGGCCGTACTAGTACTCGTAACGAGGGTATTAGTAGAGCGTTCTTATCTACGTAAAATAAGCCTAAGGGTACGAATTAAGTAGCATTTAACTTAGCTAGTAGTAAGATGTCGGCAGTAAGGATAGGTAGAAGCTTTCTAAGGACAGCCTAAGGATTAATAGGTATTATACTAGTTGCTCTAAATGTAGCTGTAATATTAAGCTTATTAAACACTATTGCCCTTATCTTAGTATACACCTCTAAGAAGTCCTCCTTATTTACCTAAGTAAGCCCTTCTTTAGCTATAAGCCGGAGTAATATTAAGCTATATACTACCTTAAGGGGACTAAAGATACCGATATTAAGAGGCTACAGAAGGTATATTAAATAGCTTAGTAAACAGATAAGCTATATGCGGTTTATAAGGGAGTAGTTAATAAACTTAAGGTCCTTATAAGTTAAATAACTATTTATAATAAGCAGTCGCTAGCGTCTAGGTACAGAAGGAGGGCTCGTAGCATTAAAGTGTTATAACTAAGCTATACTATTGTCTTTATTACTCTAGCTATTGTCGGTAATAGCAAGGAACGCCTTGTTAATAAAGCGAGCTTAGAATATAGTTAGTAGACTCCTTGTTATCTACTTCGCTTTAAAGATAATATAGGGTAGTACCTATGCACTAGTAGTATTAATAGCCTTAATTATAGTAGCCTATTTACAAGCTCTAGGCTATAAGAACTATATAGTAGCCGATAACCTTCTACACATAGCTTAATACACACGATTAGTAATGCCGAGTATATAGCTAGTCTTATCTATATTATATATATCCGGTAGTACGATATCTAGCTCTTATATCGTCTTCTTAAGTAGCTTAAACTACTCCTTTAATACCTAAGGATTCCCTTTAACTATATACCGGTTTAAGTCCCTTACTGTTACCTATTTTAGTTACAATGCCTCGTGTTTACTAATAAACTCTATAGGCTAGTAGACGCTAATAGGCTCCTCGTTAGGGTTATAATTAAGCTAAAAACGCCGTAGTTACTCTACCTATAGCCTAACTGTTTTATAGATTAGTAGGAAGCCTATAGTAATTATCTAGTTAATGTAGACCGTAAGGGCGGCTCTACTAGCTCTACTTAGTCGGTTCTTATGCTCGTATGCAATAGTATGCTACTAAGTAGCACTAGTTAAACGGTTAACGAAGGTTCTATAGGGTATATCGTAGAGTACAGAGCAGTCTATATAGTAGCTAAACCTACCGGTGCTATAGTCTCTAATAGCTCTTGTAATTATAGCCTCCTTCTTAGGCTATGTTTTAGCCTTCTAAGCGGCACTAGCGAGTAGTTTATATAGTATTAGTATGTGTTATTTTAAAGAGCTCTTAAGGAAACACGCGTTCAAAGGTAAGATAGAAGTTTAGTTAATTACATATAATAACACGAGCGGGAGCTTCCCGCAACGGTTAACTATTGTAAAGCACGTCCATTTACGGTTTAGCGCCGGGCGCTGCCAACATCGGAGCATTCCAACATCCCCCTTGCACACGTTACGAATGAGGCATTTTCTCAAGCTGGCCCGACGCAGCGAAAATTAGCGTCAAGATGGGGCGGAAACCGTCGGCGTACGTACGGTGCGAACGCATATGAACAATGCGAAAGATTCGCAAAGGTCTCTAGAACTGTTGTCGCGAAAATCTCGAGAGGACGATGCCCAGAGACTCTCGCATCGCGGTCAGTCAAGCCAAGAGAGAGGTCCGGACAATCCAAAGTCCGGAACTGTCGACGTCTTCACATGTTTTGACCGAGCGATTCGTAACATCCTTCGCTTGGCGAATGCTTACCCCTTGTCATTTTAGGAGACGGCCGGTGACTTTTCGCCGGCGGAGTTCCGCTGCCGTTTGCGAGGTCCGTATGCTGGGTTCCAGTGACCTTTGCTTCCGGCGTTGACAAGGCTGTCAGACTTGGTATTTGGCTGCCTGGCGTCCAGATCTATGGCGAGTGCTTGGCCGTGTAACATGCCTGAGACGGTGGCCGTGAATTTGTTGGTTGAATGTCTTTTAGGTTAGGTTGTGCTGTCAACGTCGAACGTTTGATGATCTGCAGCAAGCGCACGCCACGATTCGCGCCCCCAGATCGGTGTCCGCAGGGCCCGGCCGCCGCAGTCCATGACGGCCTCGTGGGTCCTCCCTATTCGTTATTCTCCGCCGGAGCTCGTTCGCCGTATGTTCTTCTAAATCAGTATAGCTCAATCTTTTGAAAGGAGTGAGAGGACGCTATTTCGTGAGGTGCTCCCGTCTTGCACAAGGACTAAGCGACCAGTCTCGGTACTTAGTTCTACGGACCCCGTGAACAATCAACGCCGCTGAGTCCTGACACCGTCCTCGGCGCCGAATGCTTCTTCGCGCTTCTGCCTGCTCCATGTCACTCACAACTCTTTGATCGCTTATCACCGACGCACGCGCCTTTGACTTTTCTGCTTTCTTCTTGCTATTCTTTTAACTTCACTTCGACCGGAGCCAGGATGAGGGATCCATATCCTAGTCTGGAGTTGGACGAGAAGCCCCTCGTGGCAAATGGAGCCTCCCCACCAGGATCGCCTTTTGGCGAAAAGGCCATGGGCTATGCCAGCAATGGAAAGGCGACCGACGATGAGAAGAAGGACAAGGACGCGAAGGAGAACAAGGCGGGCATTCGCGACTATTTCGTATGTTTGCGCGCATGCAGACACTGCGTAAGAAACCCTTGACAGCTGCTGACATGTGTCTCTGCAGCGCATCTTCCAATTCGCGGATGGCACGGACCGAGCATTATATGCCACATCTTTGTTGGCAGCAACAGCAGCAGGAGCCACACTTCCATTAATGGTAAAGTCTTGAGTACGCTTGCCTAGAAGAGTTCATACTAACATCGCCAGACACTTGTCTTTGGGCAATTCACAGCCACTTTCAACGACTTTGCCACGGGAACATTACCGCGGGACGACTTCAAGAGTGAGGTCGACCACTTCGTGCTCTATTTCGTCTACCTCTTCATCGGGAGGTTCTTCCTGTCGTACGGATCGAGCGTCTTGATCAACATAGCAGCATCGAGAACCACACGAGCATTCCGGAGAAGATTCCTCGAAGCAACGCTGAGGCAGGAAGTATGGCACTTCGACAAGCAGACCAATGGCTCTGCGGCGACGCAAGTGACGACGAACGGAAATCGAGTCACCCAAGGTATCGGGGAGAAGCTGGCCACTCTGGTCCAGGGCATATCGTAGGATCCTTCTCCGCGCCACTCTGAATTCCTGGCTAACAGACGTTGCAGACTGTTCTTCTCCTCCTTCATCATCGCCCTTGCGGTGCAATGGAAGCTCGCGCTCATCATCATGAGTATGATACCGGCCTTATTCCTGGTTGTCGGTGTCTGCATCGCGTTTGATGCCAAGGTCGAAGCAAAAGTTACCAAGCTCTACTCTCGTGCTGCAGTGCTCGCCCAAGACGCCATCTCGTCTGTGCGAACCATACATGCGTTTGGGGCAGAGGAGAAGATCATCCGAAAGTACGACGAGTATCTTGAGATGGCCTATGTCGAAGGCAAAAAGAAGAATTGGATGTAAGTTCTGATGGTTACCATCGTTATTTGGACATGGCTAACTTATCCTTCTCTTCAGCTACGCAGTTCTGTTCTCGACTCAAAACTTCCTGGTCAGACTTCAAATTGGTGTCGTTTTGAAGGGAATACTGCTGACCCTGATATGTGCAGGTTCTGTCTAGTACAGCGCTAGCTTTCTGGCAAGGCTATCGCATGTTTGCAAGCGACGAGATTAGAAATGTGGGGACTGTATTCACGGTGGTCCTGGTAAGATATCGAAGTGCAGAAAACCTGCGTGGTCTGAGAATGTCTCGGAGTCCGGGTCTTCGTCCATTCCAGATTTTTTACTACATCCGCTGACTTCATACGACAGTCGGTCGCCATCGCAACAACGGCCATAGGCATGGTCGCCCCTCAGCAGCTGGCGATCACTAATGCTTCATCTGCGGCGAGCGAACTGTTCGAGATCATTGATAAACCCAGCCTTTTGGACCCGCTTGCTCCTGAGGGGATAATGCCAAATTCCGTTGAAGGACGTATCGAGATTCGAAACCTGACATTCGCATACCCATCACGACCGACAGCGCCTGTACTTCAGGGACTCAACATCTCTCTGCCTGCAGGAAAGACAACCGCATTGGTCGGCCCATCTGGTTGCGGAAAATCGACCTTGATCGGTCTCATTGAGCGGTGGTATTTGCCCTCATCTGGCGACATCTACCTCGATGGTGCTCCTGTTTCCGAGTACAATATGAAGTGGTTGAGAAGCGCTATCAGATTGGTCCAACAAGAGCCGGTGCTATTCCGAGGTACTGTTTTCCAAAATGTGGCCAGAGGGTTCGTCGGAGACCAGGCGAATCTTCCATACGAGAAGCAATTGGAGCTCGTTCAGGAGGCGTGCAAGCAGAGCAATGCTCACGATTTCATCATGGAACTACCCGAGGCATACGACACAGCAGTGGGCGAGCGTGCAGCAATGCTGAGTGGAGGACAACGACAACGCGTGGCCATTGCACGAAGCATCATCTCGAACCCAAAGGTCCTTCTACTGGACGAAGCTACTTCTGCCTTGGATCCCAGAGCTGAGAGGATCGTTCAAGACGCGCTGGACCGTGTTTCGGCCGACAAGACAACCCTTATCATTGCCCACAAACTGGCCACCGTCAGGAAAGCCGACAACATTGCCGTCATGACAGAAGGTAAAGTCGTTGAGCAAGGGACCCACTCGGAACTGGTCGCCCTGGATGGCCTTTATGCGAGCATGGTCCGAAGTCAGGATCTTGGCGCAAAGTCTGGCGAGGAGGCCCAGATCGCTGACGATGAGGACGAAGGCGGCTTGGAACCAACGTTGACATTGCAGAGGCCCAAGAGCGGAGTGGTATCCGCTGCTGCTCAAGCAAAACTTAAAAAGCTCACTGCGGAGACCGTGAACTACTCCTTGCTGCGGTCCATCTGGGTGATGTTTGTCGAAAACAGGAAACGACTTTGGCTGTCATATGTCATCGCTGTCGTGGGCAGCATAATCGCGGGCGCCACCTATCCTGTCCAGGCCATCATCTTCTCGCGCCTAATCAACGTGTTCACCATCCGGGATCGAAGCGAGGCGCAAAACCAAGCCAACTTCTTTGCGCTCATGTTCTTTGTCCTTGCTCTCGCGAATCTCTTCGCTTATGCCCTCATCGGGTGGTGGTAAGCCATATCATCGATGTAGTGGACAAAAAGACCGTTCGCTAATCACCATGGCAGCTGCAATATCATCGGACAAGTCGTCACGAAACGATACCGACTTGAGATGGTGCGACGGGTGCTCAACTTTGACCAAGACTTCTTCGACCGTCCGCAAAACGGCTCCGGGTACGTCGAGGAGATGATCAGCCTAGCCGTATAAAGCGTACTGACTTTTCCATCAAAGGTCACTGACTTCGAAGCTCTCCTCGGTCCCGACAGCGCTCCAGGAGCTGATATCAGCAAATATTTTCTTGATGTTGATCGTGATGGTCAACGTCTTCGCATCGTCCATTCTTGGAATAGTATACGGTGAGAATCCAATCCAGAGCCTCGTTCGTGTGCCAGGACGCTGACGATCTGCTACAGGATGGAAGCTGGGTCTCGTCATTGTATTTGGCGCAGGACCTTTCCTCCTCGGCTCTGGGTACATTCGCATCAGAATGGACCAGAAGCTGGAGGCAGAGGCCGGAGAGCGCTTCGCCGACAGTGCTAGTCTGGCCACTGAAGCAGTCACGAGCATTCGTACCATCTCATCACTGACACTCGGTAAGTCACAACGGCTTGATCCGATGCCTTGGCTCTGCTGACCACGGCCGCTCTCTCGCTTTGCAGAGTCCCAGATATTGGACGAGTACGCTGCAGCGATGGACACCATCGTCAAGTCAGCATCGAAAGGCTTCGTCGTTACCATGATTCCTTATGCCTTTTCGCAATCCGTCGAATTCTTGGCGCTGGCTCTTGGTTTCTGGTATGGCTCCCGACTCCTGGCCAGTGAGGAGTACGACACATCTCAATTTTTTGTGGTGTTCATTTCCGTGGTCTTCGGCTTTCAAGCAGCTGGCGAGTTCTTCGGCTACACGACATCGATCACCAAGGCAAAAGCAGCCGCGAACTACATCCTCTGGCTACGCACAGTTGAGTCGCAGATTGCGGAGACTCCCCAGAACAAATACATAGGACCATCCGGCCATGACGGACCAGTGGAGATGGAGAACGTCGACTTCAGATACCTTCAGCGTCCTGACGCTAGAGTGCTTCGTGGCATAGACATCAAGATCGAGCCAGGCACGTATTGTGCTTTTGTCGGACCATCCGGCTGCGGCAAGAGTACACTCGTAGCACTGCTGATGCGCTTTTACGACCCAGCACGAGGCAGGATCACGCTCAACCACGAGGACATTGCTAAGATGTCACCTCGTCTTTACCGGAACCATATATCCATGGTTCAACAAGAGCCTCCACTCTACCAAGGAACTGTCCGCGAAAACATTGCTCTCGGTCTACAGTTTGAGCCATCGGAAGAGGAGATCAACGAAGCATGTCGACAATCGAACGCCCTAGACTTCGTGTCATCTCTCCCCGAAGGTTTGGAGACGCAGTGCGGCTCCAAAGGCTCGAGCTTCTCTGGAGGTCAGAAACAACGAATCGCCGTTGCGAGAGCACTCATTCGCAAGCCTCGACTTCTCCTGTTGGACGAAGCGACCTCTGCTCTCGACACGCAGAGTGAGCGGATCGTGCAGATAGCGCTTGACGAAGCGGCGTCGACTCGAACGACAATCGCTGTCGCCCACCGACTCAGCACGATCAAGCATGCGAACACCATTTTTGTTGTGGCTGACGGCAAGATCGCGGAGATGGGAACGCACCAGGAGCTACAGGCGCTTCGAGGGCGATACTACGCCATGTGTTTGGCTCAGTCTCTGGATCAAGCGTGATCGATTTTTCTGCGGCATGAGGAGCCAGTCAGCAGTTTTGGCTATCTCCACTACATCACATACAGTACAGTAGATTGTTTCAGACCTACAAATGAACGCCTCGCGATGATGCTCATCAATTCCTCGTACCTACGTGCTCCGCCCAAACCGCACGCTTCAAGCCACTCAGGACCACTTCGTCCGGTGCAACTCAAGCGACTGCGTGGAGCTACATTGCCAAAGGGGCTCGGTAGGATTTCGAACAACTGATCCCAACGTACGAGTCTCTCCCTTTACGTGCAGCCCTCACCGCACAAGTTTCGCTCAGTCAGCTGGGATTGTGAGGTACACTCACGCAACTTGGCCATGCTGTTGCGCCAACAACAAATTGTTTCCAACAATGAAAAGACCGGGACCGCCATTTCGGCCCCTGAACATTCTGTCGACTCAAACGACAGCTCGTACAGGTTCATGACAAAACTCCGACCCAGCTCCTCGGAACGCCATTGACACGGCACGCTTCATGACTCGGCCTTGCATCAGTCAGCACACCTCTACTTGTTCACCTGGGAACATCCCTGCGCATTTTCAGCCTCTATCACTTTTCTTGACAGCTCATCCCAGCTATAATACCGACTTTGATCGACGTGGCGCCTCTCAAGTTGCCACACCTCGAGGGCGGCTGAAGCGGACTCGTTCCGATCTTCGCCACAGTCACCCTGGAGAGGGGCGGGGCCTTGATGGAGATTGGGGGCCCTGGTTGCGATGGACCAGGTTTGAGACAACACTATTCCGACATCTATCATTCCAGCATCATCACATCATGGGAGGAATTGCAAATGAAGAGGACTTGTGTGTGTGCGTGCCAGCCGTGCTGTCGGATCTCGAATGTCGGATCTGCGCCGTGCAGCTGCATAGAACTAACACACCGCTCCGCATCGCAACGCAACCGCTTCTCCCGCCGTGACGATGCGTTCAGACTTCACACCGGTCTTGGGTTCGGCACTGCATGTGTCCATTCCATATCTGGAGACCCGGGTTCCTGATGAGGTGCCCCGCGGCTCGTCCCTCTGCCCTCTCGCGCGTCGACATGTGCATACTCACACCGCATGTGTGAGGTCGGTGGCGGATTTTGGATGTCAATACTCTCCTGTCGCGTCCTGCGCTTGATGAGATGAGAGTCCATGCCAGTCTTATTCGCGCATGTCCAAGCGTGTTGTTCGAATGTCGGTGAAACGACGTTTATCTGCTTTGACGTCGACGGGCGAGAAGTATAACTGCACTCTGATATAGTTCTGTCATGACTGGTTGAGATGGTGATGATGGGGGTCCGTCCTATTGTGCTCGGTAATTGCAATAGGATAGCGTCTGTAAGTGCCAGCACTCTCAACATATACAACGAGGATGAGAATGGCGTTCAATGGTGAAGCGATCGATCGTTTGAATTCATTCCTGGGTAAATTATTCCTCGCTGGTAAATTGGACAATGTGCCGCCGGTGCTGTGTGGTATGTGTTTCTATGTCTGTCTGTTGTCTTTGAGTCTGTTTCTCAGTAGGGGCATGAGCATTTCCTCTCCCAATCTTCAACCATGAACTTTTTGTGATGCGAATGCTCGTGAGCTCGTCGTCAATGATCAATTGTTTTCACATGTCGCAGTCGCGGCTTCCTCCGCGAACTCTTTCCCGCTTGTCGCGAAGCTCGGGACATCTCCTCCTGTGGTTGATGAACCAGTTGCTGACTTGAGTCAAATTAATGCCTGTAGCCTGCTCGATGTTAGTGAATGCATCGTAGAATGTATCGTCGGCCTACTCACGTTCGCAAATATAGCTTTCTGCTCCTCGCTAGGGTAAGGATTCGCAATGTTCTATGAAAGCAGTCAGTACGTGGTGCATGTGTGTCTCTCTGCATGTCGACACGCACCTGATCGAACCACGTCTTCATAATCTCAGTGGATTGTTTGGGCAGATTGCTTCGCTTGCGTGCTTTCCCGTGCTGGTACTCGTAATGACTGGGCATGAAGTATGAAGGAACGTTGCCCTGGTAGGTGGTCTGGCCGAATGATCGAGGCTGTTGCTCGTCTGTTCGTCCACATCGGATGCTGTCGCGATTGTCCGCGAATGAGCCACGAACTGGCAGAGAGTAACGTACACCCTGAGGATGGTAAGGTGATTGTCGTAGCGGCTCGCGCTCGTAGGGTCGCGCAGTGTATGCATTATAGGCGCTGGCTGGCCTCCGTGGACCTGAACGGTCGCCATTGTACGAGAAGCTCTCACGCATTTCTCTTGCAAAGGGGTCTTGTGCGGCGGGAGCGGGCAATGTGGTCATCCTGGAAAATGGTTCCATCACAGCGGATGTAGGTGTTGGAGCCGGTGTCTGATAATGACTCGCTGCAGCGACCTTGCTAGGAGGATAGTGTAATGACCAAAGCGGACTGTTGTGGGAAGAGGATGCTCGACGCGAGTCGGCAGTGTTGATTTGCGAGATAGGTGGGAATTGCATGTTCGGCCCCATGGACGATCCGGTAGGTTGTGGCTCGAGCGTCGCGGATGGTGCGAAGTGAGCGCCAGACCTGTTCGCAGTTGCATACTGTGGTCCCAGACTTGGAAAGGGCTCTGTCCGTTGCTTCTTGTTCGGGTAGAGAGACGCAGGCTTGTAAGCCAGTGCGGTGTGCAATGGCTCATGTGGAGACGGTTGCATGGGCGTTCCATGTGGGCTGGGCGTCGTCGGTGGACTTGCTATGTTGTCGCCGAGGACCTGTGACAATTCAGCAGAGACTCTGGAACACCATGTTTCACTGACTTACTGTCTTGATTGGAGGCAAAGAAGGTCTTTGCATGTCGTCTGGTCGGTAAGGTGGTGAATATTGGCCGGCAGAATACCGGCTGTCTCGCCTTTGTTGACCGACGCCGTCAGGCAGTCCCGCGAGTCCAAACTTCGTGACAGTTGGAAAGTCGAGTGAGGCACTCTCGGGTGGGCTCTGACCGTCGTTGCTGCTTCGAGAAGTGTCGGGAGTTGGCAGACGAGAGGGGCGATGGCGCTGATCCTTCGACTGGGGTCGGTCCTGGTATCGCCGGAAGGAGTGTCCCTCGTTCAACGTTAAGCTCTCCATGATGGCAACTGAGCGAAAGTCTGAGTATCTGTATAGTGAACCGGCTGCAATCGGATATCCAAAGGCCAGTCAACCGGTGAAATCAGAGATCAATCGATGTCGTAGGCTGGGTCCAATGGAGCGGGGGTGGGCAGATATGAACGATCGCCAGGACGCCACTCGACTTATGAATGAAGAAGACAGAGGTCGATGGGGGCTAGGTCACAAGGATGGTGCGTTGGAGAGGTACTAGGTGATCCTCGTGCAAGCTGGGACTGAGAGTACCTAGGACAACGGGCCGGGTTGTCTATTGAAAGTGAGAGTGAAGGCCAGGGCATTGAACGCAAACCATGACCCGAGCTGCTGGGGTCGGAGCCTGCATGGACATGGCAGGGCGGATCCTGCAAGTGATCGGGATGTCTTTGGTGGGCCCTGCTCGTAGCACTCATGCAGCGTCGAAACATCGCGCGCAAATGATGCAGACTAGGCAAGGGTGTGCAAGGTCCGGGATGGTGGGTTGGGGAATGGGGAAAGGAAAGGGTAAAGTGTGCCAGTAGCGATACAGTACCCTCTAGCCTCGCGCTCGGCACTGTCCTTGAACTGTGATGAGTCCGAAAGTGGGACTCGAGATTCAGTACCACGTCGACCGTGCCTTTCTCCGGTGTGTCAACTTCAGAGCTCGCACCCTATGTTGCCTTGTTTCCTCCGTTCGGAGAGGTACTTCATGTCGAGTCCAGTTCTCAGGGCAGGTGCGATTCTGTGCGTCCCTGAATGCCGGAATGGCCCAGGTCCTCTTCAGCCGTCCCAGCTCCCATCGGCCCGCGTTCATGGCGCCGTACCCGCGTCATACACCACGCTGCCAGGTCCAAGAGGGCATTTGACACACGCTCACGCTCCACAGCGCGCGCTCGGGTTCACGTTCCCAGCACCTGATCCTCGCCCGGCCTTCTTCGATCGGTCTCACCCATTCTTTCTGCATCCGCCACAGCTATTTCCTACCGTGCTGATTCTGCGTTGATTGCTTTAGCCAATTCAGGGCAATGCAGTCGTGATAACAACAGTGCCTCACACATTCCTCACGCCATTTGCGGTGTTCTCTAATGAGCGCGATATCCTTAGCCAAAATATCGCCAGTCCCGATCCCAGATACGTGGATTGCTTCCCGTCTAGTTGACGAACCGGTAGAGTGCATCTCGAACTGTAACCTTAATCCAGTGGGTAATGTCTGCATATGCTTTATTAAAGGCTCAAGATCGGCTCTAGCGTACGTAGAGGCTCGACCGCCACCAATAGATGCAGCAAACAGCAGTCTTCTACAGTGCTCGGGATCCCCTTTGCGTTACCCTGCTGTGCTGTAGCCAGAACCCTTTTGCTCTGCCGGTCCTGACTCGTAAACTTGCGCCAGAGGTTTCACGGCAACGCGAATGCCACCGAGCAGATGATCATCTCGGCAGCGGTGAAAGACCACGGCCGATTGTTGACAAGTGTCGATTCAGGCCAACGGACGATGCTTTTCGTCGGCAATAACACGCAATCTAGCATCGCATCGGATTGCGTCGCAGATTGACGAGGTCGTGTCCGGTGAGAAGATCGGCTGGCGCTGCATGTTCCGACCCGGTCGCTCGGCACAATGACGAGAGGATTGCTTCCGCCCTTCTCACTCACCGCACATTGATACATTGATGCCCTCCCTTGCAGCACACACATAGCCAGTCACTCCACCACGATATACCACGGGACAAGTCTGGCTCCGCTCGTCTCGTCCCAGGCGGCCGCACTGGAACACACGCGACGGGCGCAGTGTCGACCTCTTCGGGATTGTGTGAAGTTTGACATCTGGCCAGGGAGCAGCACGACGTCCCAGGGATCCTCGATGCAGGCCGCCGTGGCAACCATGTCGGTGTGCTGCTCGCGCCCTCCTGTCCGTGGCGACGACACAATCGTAATTGCTCCAGAGGGAGGCGCAAAGCAGACGGCTGGATCGCAATATTGGCGCATCGTCTTGCTCATCCCACGTTCGGCACTGATCCAGTTGACAGGACACGATACGTGCCTGACAGTTCCGCGCGTCGTGATGAGGTGGCGGTGGATGCATAGATGCCACGATCGGGTGCGCGGTGTAACATGCAGAAAGGTGTGTGTGTGGGTGGGCATTGGAACGGTGGAATCGCATGGATCATTGCTTGGCGATGTGATCCCATGATGGCGCCAGGATCTCACGATGTCGCACTTTCAGCTCCGCGGAGATACGCTCTGCGCGTCCTGGAGTCTCCGCCGCCGCCGCATTCGCAACGTGGAATATCATGGCCGCCTCATCCTTACGCCCGAACACCACCATTTCTCGTTGACAGCTCACCATCTTGACAGCTGATGACACACCTCGTCCGACCGTTCATTTTTCTGAAGTGTGCCTCGAAGACATGGTCCTGGGTGCATTCCACCACCTTTGCGGCCAACAAGATCTGGACCGAGCATCTGCGAGCGAAGCTGCACTCCTAGCCTTCCACTGTGTCGGGAGCGAGAACACCATCGCTGCTCCCACCATGCAGTGCGAACGTGGCTGGAAAGGCGCCATGTGCTTTGCTCGTCGATGTGCTCAGCGTCATGTGCGATGAAATACAGTGCTGCGGCATTCTCCACCGCTACATCTCATGGTACCATTCCGGCGGAGAAGGGCAAAGGCAGAGAACGATTGGTACGCGAGCTGCTGATGAGTGCAGCTCGAACGCCTCCACTTTCGCGCGGGAACCATGCATCGCGAGAATGATTAATCTATTCAGTGGTGGGTCGCATGCTCTCACTCAAGCAGTAACATGGTTCGCATTGCACCACACAGTCCTCATCTTGGTCCGGGACAACCTACTCCACACCTCTAGATTGTTGCCAGATCAAGACGGCCCAAGGACCAGGTATCCAGCGCATACCAGCAATTATGTTGGTTCTGACTGGTCCTTTCGCTCGCTACCACTGCGGCGGCACTGCCCTCGTTTCAGCAAGGCCTTTTGCACCTTTATTGTCCTCCCATTCACTCGTGCACTCACACTGTCATACGACGCGCCCATTCGTCTTTGTCGCTATCCCGTTTCAGAGTCGCAAGGAGATACACGCGACACCCATCTCCTCTTCTGGGTAAGACAAAAATTCCGCGCCAGTCAACAGCGATGCGACGGTACGGTGCCTGTGCACAGTTTCCATGAAATCTAGAATCGCCCTGAACTGACCGGCTGGAAGATGATCCCTGGTCAAAGTTGGCAAGACTCCGCTCCTGCGTGCTGAGGTGACAGGGATTCTCGTTGACAATATAACATCATCTATCTTCCAGGCGGATCGTTGTCCTGTATCACAGTGATATCAGACATATTACGACCAGAACGACGCCAAGGCAACTCTTCGGGCTTTGCGCCGCAGTGCCAGCGACATCATTCACACCACCGGCGACCTCAGCGCTACCGGCGCTATCATTCCGACCACCAGCAGCACTCTGCGTTCCATGGCTAGCTGTAGTCTCGCTCCTCGCACCAGATTCGGTCAAAGGAGGAGGTCGAGTCTCCATCGAAACGGCAAGACGTCCGACGGGCGAGATTCCGTTTAGGGCGTCTGCTACTCGGACCGCGCCCCCGACGTTGAAGAAATCGACGAGGACGAAGTTCGGCGCTCTGCCGTAAGTCGACGAGCACGTCCTCGCGTGATCGCCTAGATTGCCCGCTCCACCGCTCGGCGAATTCGTGACATTGACGGCATCTTCGTCCGGGATTGAAATGCCAAGTGCTACCCCTTTGCCCTTGAAATGATTCATCAGGCTCAGATAGTTCCGGGAAATTGCCGAAGACGCTTCGCCAACGAGACTGCTTGGTCGATCAGGCTGGCAGTGGAAGTCGCTCGCGCCAACGACATCGTAGGCGTTCTCGAATCTGGTCTTTGCAAGCTTTGCCTTTGATTGCATTGAGCAAGGCACTTGCATGCTTACATGTAGGTAAATTCATCCCTGTGAAGAGTCAGTCTTTGTGTCGCATTCCACTCGTCACCAAGTAAAGACTCACAGAAGATATGGCGCTGCGGTGTTGTCGTCCAACGAGGCGACAAAGCTGACAGCCCGTGTCCCATCATCTATGAGCTTTTGAAGTGTCGGCCACTCTTCATTCGCCGCGATCGTGGAAGCTGGTGTGTACGCATAGCTTGCAAGTCCGGATACTGCGTAAGCAGAGGCCAATTCGCTCGCGTTAGCGCCCGCGCTGTTCACGACCAGTATGGTAACGACCTCGTTAAGATTCTCAGCCATCCAGGCTCTGATCTCGCCCAGCCAACCGCTCAGGGTACCTGCGTCCAACAATTGGCACAGCGTGTGGCACACATGGAGCTCTGTCGAATCGGGCGGGTAATGAATCTGTGCTGTAAGAAGTCTGACACCGGCGGATAATTGCACTGTGCTGTTGTAGTATTGATTGCCCGAGACCGAGTAATATGTAGACTCGTCGCGTAGGAAAGGTGAGTCGTGAGCTCCTAGGTAGGTGACCTCATCGTATCTCCGTGAGCAAAGTGCTGGACTGTTATTGCATGCTGTTGAATTCTGCGCCGAGACCAATGATAGAGTGACGAGTCCGATGAGGCCTTTGAGCATCATGCTACTGTGTTCTCCCGAGTATGGCTTGATGCTTCACAAGGAAATACACGCAATGTGAATTGCTTGAGATATGACGACGAAAGGAATGCTTTGGAACGATCAAAATCCATCCTGCTGGAAAGACGACGACCGGGCATAGTACTTGCCTCCTCCAAGACGAGTTACCCGCGAAGCCGAAGAGCCAGACCGCGCCTGACGGTATGTGGCTTTCTTTCTTCTCGCCTGCCGTAGATCAGCTCTCCTGACCTGCTCATCATGAGACGGAAAGTGCATGATGGAGCGCTTTAGGGCAGTAACGCATCCAGCCAGCTTTGGACTTCCCGTCTTTGAGGACGTGTGAAGACAGACGGCTACGGTGAGGCACAAATGTTTGAAGCACGGAGTCCGACAAGTTTCTGACAAATGGAACGATGGGAGCTGCAGCT
>JYJE01004218.1:241-15252 GCA_000983655.1 Zymoseptoria brevis | reverse complement strand
TGCCTTGGCACTAGTCACGTGCACTTCACTGATGGTCAGTCTGATGATCCACAACAAGCTCTGTATTGCTTAGTCATGCGGTCAAACATCGTGCTTCCCGTCGCCAAGATGACTTCCGCTCGCTTTTCCGAAGGAAACCAGCAAAATGACCAACGTGTCATAATTGCACGCCGTCGGCGTCCCGCGCGTCCATTCAAGGCACGATCATGAACTATCTCAGCCTCATCTTCCCTGGAATTGAGACGAGAGGTCTTTCATCTGAATAACAGCGGAACGGCAGGCCAGTGGGCTCAAACGCCGGCCGGCTTCTTGACTCGATTCAAAGGGTCGCTCCGCTCTTGTCACAAGCAGGAGCATGTTTCGCGCCCGCGCCGAGCTCCGTGAAGCTATCCATGGAAGTCTGCTGCCAGTTCGCGTACGGAGTTGCCTCCGCGGCGTAGAGTTTGACACCTGCCAGGGCAGAGCCGCATCACCCAAGATGTGGTCGCAACGGTCCTCCATCACAAGCGGTGATTCTTCCAGGAGACAAGGCTCGAATAGCGAGCCAATGCGGCCCATGGACTGGGTCCGACTCCGATCTCCTCGACCAAGCTTAGTCCAGGAAATGCGACTTCTTGCCAGCACATGCGTTTCTCTAGACGAGGCGTACCGGAGTCCTGGGACCGCCACAACTGGAAGCGGCTCCGCTGGGTTGCTGGGAAATGCCTGTTCGTGGACCCATGCTCGAGGTTTGTGTAGTCTTCCGAGCGATTCGTCAACCAGCGGAACAGAGTCAGTCGTCTGCAGTCACTGCTGGCATACCGCGTTCAGCCTCCAACAAGGACATCCCTAGTTCCTGTCGCAGAACCAATTGGTAAGGGACAGTGGATAGGTGGACTATGCCGAAGTACTTGGGATATAGGATCGATATGCCGACGACATGTCTCAACCCGAGTCACTCGCGCACAAGTGGGGGTAACAAACTTGGACTCGGATCCAAAGTTCAGCCTCATGGTGCTCCCTGTGCACTTCTGACTCGGCTCGCTGTAGCGTTCGACACGGAGCGACACGAATGTTGATGGTGCGGAAGTATCTTCCCGTCTGCCCAGGAGTTCAGCATACGGAAAAGCATTACCGCCGCTCGAGAAGCTTGCTGACCCTGCACCCCAGCAACACAGCTCCCTCCTGAAATGATTGTTGCTGTTGACGGGCATTGCTTGTTATCCCTCATTGCGACAGTGCTCCTTCCATCTCGATCATGGTCGAGTATCATTCTGAATGTTGGTGGCAAACCAAAATCAGAGCTCTCCCTCCTTACTGCTCCGAGATCCGCCAAACGCAACTGGACGATGTATGCTTGCAGTAGAGCCAGTCTCGCTGAACGGATGACCGTCTGAAGCGCGCTGTATAGTCGTGCACACCATGTGAGATTCTCAACACCGAAATCAGAGCAAACAGACCTCTCATTTTGCTCGACTACCGTCACTTTCCCCAAGGTTCTTGCTTTGAGCCATCAACAACAGAGATACCTTTCGCAGCCCCCTCAAAGTTTGGTATTCGCCTCTCGTCAACTCAGCATTGTCGGCATCTTCACAAAGCCTCCCGTTCTTCGACCTACGATCAGCTCACCTTTGGAACAATACGCGCTTGCCAACACAAATTCGCGCAGTCAACATCAGGTTGCGGCGTGCACTTTTGTTCCATGCCATGGCAGCGTGGTCAGCGTGGGGATATCGGTACCACCTCAAGCCACCATGATTACGTCACCGCGGAGCGACCTTGTACCGGGCATGGTGCAGAATCAACCTCTCACAGCATCATCGACCTTGATTTTACGAAAGGAAAATACCGGATTGTATGGGCTTTTGCTTGATGCTATGTCGGCGTCCTGAGTTCTTCCCCACAACGCACTGCCTCGAACAACATGGCGTCTGCCATTAAAGCCAAATTGACGGGAGGATCAGCTGCCAACGACGCTGACCTGCAGGAAGAACGAGACAAGTACAGACTTCTAGTGACAGCCGGTCCGTCCTATGATGAGAAGACGCACGAGACCGTCAAGGTCAATTCCGAGGTTCCAACGACAATCGAGAACGAGTTCTTGACAGCGAAGATCAATGTCCGCGTGAAAGGCTTCCGTGGCTTGCCAAACACAAGCCCGTCAACATCGAAGGACTACTTCGATGATCCTATGCATGCAAAAGACCAATACTCGCTTGGTTTCAGCTTCGTTCCGAAGCAGGATATTCCCAGCGTAGATACTGTCTGGGGCAACGATTTCGACCATAGCATTAAGTACGCAAGAAATCATTAAGCGACGAGTCTGCATTGCTAACGTCGACACAGAGACAAGATTCCACCTGGTTTCAATACCGCCTTTAAAATTGTCAAGGAGTTCATCGATCCAGGCCTCAGTTGCGACGCCTATGCTGATCAGCCTTGGCTCTATGGGCCTAGTCTCAGCTGTTGGTTTGCTCTCCGAATCGGAGAAAAGGTCAATGAAGGCGAAGACTTTCCTACACCCGGCGTGATGACTGAGGGAGCAGATGGGACCGGAAAAGATCTCAGAGAGCGACTAGGCCTCCCGGAAAACAACGAAAAGCGACGGAAGTACTTCCTGGACGCAAAGCATCGCCAACCATTTGTTTTCGAAAAAGGTCGATGCTATCAAGGAGACTTCTACAACCCTTACTTGGACTTTGGTAATTTCAGTTTGAAACTGCCAGGTTTTACTTTGAAAGTGATCAAATACGTCGGAGACAAGACGCATTGTCTTCGATACGTGTTCAAGAACCGAGAGACCGGCGACATGTACTTCAACGTCAATTTCAAATTGCTTTGGGGCGAAGAGCTGCAAAAGGCTCTGGCGGCAGACCAGAAAGAGCAGGCAGGCTCTGAAAGAGACTCTGGGATCGGCTTTCGAGATCAGGTCTCAGATGAGGCTACCAACGGCGCATCGAATGGTGTTGCAGCCTCCCCTCCCACTTCCGGAGAGCCACAGGCCGTGCCAACCAACGACACCAACGACGAGTCAACGAGACATATTGCTCCACCAACGATGCAATTACATCCCGGCGACCACAACGCTGCAGCTGGTGTTGCAAGTGCCGGGAGCAGTACGTCCGACCCAGCTGTTGACGAGATTGATCGGCTTCTGCAACAGACGTCGACTAGGCAGAAGCGGAGCGGGCTTTTCTTGGATGAGATTGACTGAGGCTGAGTGAGATTGTTCGAGATTCTGGGATTTGGAGTCGGAATGACAGCATACACATGATACCCAGATAGACCGTGCAATCCGTTCCTGAACGTATGTCTATCCAGTGGTAAGTGTAGTTCTGTCTCGACTTGCAGTCGCATATGACGTGCTTTTCCATTCAGTGAGACGTGGACTTCTGACCGCCTCTATCAAGTTGTCAACTAACTTCGACCAGGCTGAGTCGCCGTCCGGAGGTGGACTTGTTGGAGTGAAGAAGTGTAGGTACAGTGTTGGGATCGGGACGGTCGGAGCTTTCGCTGCGTGCCGAGACCGGACCCCTCATCACGTCTATTTCTGTCAGCACCACCGACCTCGACCTGTACATCATGCACGATTGCACGCGATGTCGGGTCAGCTTGAAAGGAACACGCAGCTTCCCGCGCCATGGCGCTGGCCGTGATGACCGAGGCAGTCCGATTTCGAAGACATTGTCACGACCGCTCGAGAGGGTGTCTCATCGGACCTCATCTCCTCGCGTCAGCCGCGCGACGACACGCCTGCTGAGGGAAAGTCTCTGCTGGACAACATGGCACCGATGCATCGCCTAGCAAGCGAAGTCCGAGGTCCTCCGGTTCGGACTTGCAATCTTGCTACAGCGAGATGGTAACAGAGCGCGACACCTCCAAGAAGAACGGTCCCAACAGGATGCAGACCAACGCATGGCCTCTGCATGTATGTAAGTACTGCCGTCGCCACTGGACGCACTTTCTGGCAGCTCGCTGGTTCAGCCTTGTTGTCCCGCGTTCAGCCTTGTCTTCCTGATCAGAGCACCATCTCCTACATCTCTACGCCTCTCGCCCTGAAAAGTGTTTCACCGAGTCGCACAATCCTGTGACAGATTGCACAAATGGCGTGCCTTCACGACGGATAGAAGCATATCTCGAACATTTTGTCATCTGTGCGAGGGAACAGCAAACCATGGCGTCACCACCGACACCTCCGGGGAAGCATGGTCTCCTCCAGGACACTCCATCATCCATCGCTTCAATAGCCGCAGGAACTTCAACGCAACCACTCGGCGCAAGACATCGACCAGGTTACGCAAGAGTACCATCCGTGTCGTTCATCGACAGCACTGCCACTAGCGACATCACGGACACCTTGCACGAGACCGAGCCACCAGCGACACCAACACACGCCGGCGGAGGCCATGGACTGGGTATAGCACTCAACGCCACATCAACCGCAACTGCGAGGCACAGTCGAGCTGGCATGCCGTCAACCCTTAGAGACTCTCTGGCTTCCACGGTCGAGCACGAAGAACCAATTCCGAGGTCCACGCCTTCTACTGGAGCTTTGTCCGGTAGCACAAGATTCAATGATTCTCCCAATGGGTATGACATATCATATGGCGGCGCCAAATCTGCGCACAAAGCTTCTCGTACCTCTTTAGCCTCGACTTTGCCTGGTTCGACCGCTGGACGCTCAGATACTGGACTACTGTCCTCGATCCGCTCCCAATACGATGACTTCGAGCCTCATCACCAGTGCCGAAGCTCGCGAGCTGTGCAGTACTCACGTTTTGGACACTGGCTACCAATCACAATTATAATACTCGCGATTTTCTCGACCATTGTATCTGGAATATTCTGGGTCACCGCGCTGAGAGGGCCAAAATGGGGCAGACAGATCCGGACCAAGGGCGGAGTTATGACTCCTTCCACGGCCGCTTTTCTAACTTCAGCGCTTGCCAAGCTCGTTGAACTGGCATTCGTATCCGTGGTTGTCGCTTTCGTTGGACAAGCTCTTGCCCGCAGAGCTTTCAAGCTCGAAAATGCACGAGGCGTGACTCTGGCCGAGATGAGCATGCGAACATGGATTATGCAACCAGGAACCATGCTGACACACTGGGAGAGCGTTCGCTACGCTGCAGTCTCATCCTTGGGACTCATATCACTACTTGCTGCTCTTGTAGCGATGCTCTACACCTCGGCGGTGAGTGATGTCAACAACAATGAGGGAATCTGCTAATATGACCACCAATAGGCTACCGCTCTCGTACAACCCCAACTCAAGTTCAGCAATTGGGAGCCTGCGGTGTTGGGTGGTCTGGTTCAAACACAATTCGCCAACATCGACTACATCTCTGAACACTGCAAAACGCCGATCCAGAAGAACTATGACGACTCCGATAACGGCAGGAATCGTAGGACAGCTGCATGTCAGCTCGAGCACGCTTCGCAAGCATACCATAATTACTATACGTATCTTGGCATATGGACGGACTCAATCAAGAACGGTAGTGGCGGTCAGACCTTCGATACGAGACCAACAGGCTACGCTCTTCATACCGATAACACCACCATCAGCGCGCCATGGATCGAGCGAAATAATATCTCTGTCGTGGAGGGAAAGCCCATGAACTACATCAACAATATCTCTATGGCATTTCCCCACGTCGGCGTAATACAGGCAGCCTTGGACCCCATCAACGAATTGATGCAGCCCGAGGACATGGACGGCGTTCAGGTCAACATCCGCGCTAGCACGCCGTCGCCTTATGTGAATGTTCTCTGCGTTACGATGCACGAGCAAGACTTGAGGCCATTCGTGTACAGCATGTGGGACAATATACCCTCGGCGTGGAACTATACGATGCCATATGGCGAACCCAACAGATATCCTAAAAGCACCGGCTTCGACGACACCTTCCAATGGGGCGAGAAATATGGCACGGGCAGAAATCCTCCCTTGTTTCCTCGTCTGCCCATCGATTACAATACCTTGATCAACGATACGACTGGTATTCCCTGGGGTCGCAAGACCGTGTACATCTTGGGCAAGGTACGTGGCGAAAAGACAAGCAGGCACAGTTCAGCATGTCCTGTGCGCTACTGTTGCAAAGTATCACTTTACTGACTCTATCGTGCCTAACCCAGGGCGGAGCCATCGACACCACTCAGAGCCCCACAGTCGACGAGAATGGCAACGGGACCAACTATGCCCTCTGTCAACTACAAGTCGGACTCACAGGATCTTGCTCCACTCACTATAATGCTTCAGTCAGTGGCGCCTCGATGGCAGCGGTTTGTGAGGATAAAACAGATCCCATGCAATATAGCAAATTGAACCATGTTGACTATGCTGGTAACGATACCTTGAGCATAGACATGGCTACGATACTTGGGGATTGGGCCAGAAGTCTGTCTACCATTTCAAAGAGAGCACTGGAGCTGTGTTAATTATTCGGCAGGTCTATCGCTGAGTACTGGCATCACGGACGGCAACGCCTCTAACTCGAGAATTTTGACCCAAATGATTGCGACCAAAGCCGAATTCTACACTGGGCTGCCATCACTGGCTGAAGCTCTTGCCGTGCTCTCTGGCTGCACCCTCATCCAAGCCATCACCGACTCTCCTTTCGTGCTCCACAAATGGAACTACACCCTGCCCACTCTTTCGCCAGGCCAACATGAGTTCTTCAATGCGTCAGTGCGAGCACAGCAGTACATCAGCGGCGGCAACCAGGACTACCAGAAGGCTTTCCATCTCGTTCTCTTCACGGTTTTCATCATGAGTCTTTTGATCTTGATCTACTTCCTATGCCATAGGACCTGGTACACCGACTTCAGCGAGCCCATGAATCTCTTCAGTGTCGCGGTCAATTCACCTCCGAGCGAGAAACTGGCTGGCAGCTGCGGCTGTGCTCCTATTGGGGAGCAATATCGTGTCAGTTGGAAGCTGAACAACGACGAAGGCCATTTCTTCTACGAGGCGGCTCCTGAGGGTGTTGTGGATGTCCAGAGTCCGAGGTTGAGAATGAGTCGACGGTTTTCGCAGAGCTTCGAGATGATGGCGAGTCCGATTGCTTCTGTGAAGGACCGCTTCCGTCGAGCTCATACTTAGAGGATGTCCCTTGACTGGCAGATAGTGTTCATAGTGTAAATGATTGTATAATGGTCGAAGGAATAGAGAGTCTCAATCGCAGCCTCAGCACCCATGATTGTATAATGTTCGAAGGAATAGAGAGTCTCCATCGCAGCCTCAGCACAAATCATCCCGGCGATCTCAATTGCGTCACGAACTTGGAGCTTGAGCTCGATCGAAAGCTCCAGACTTCTTTTGCACTCGCACAAACAATCAAAGCCATCACATCACAGCTCCATCAAGGCACAGATCTACCGAGCGACATCTCTACGAAAATCCATAAGACTGCCCTATTCAGCTCGAGGTTGTTCGCCAAAGCCTACAAACTGGCGGGCAGCACGGAAGCTTCGAACTCGACGATGGCAGCATCGGCAACAGCTGCAATGGCCAAGAAGAAGCTGGTCGTCTGCGGCGGTAATGGATTTCTCGGAAGCAGAATCTGCAAGGCAGCAGTAGCAAGAGACTGGGACGTTGTATCAATAAGGTATACACAATCGCCAACCACCCACGATATCCTATGCTGACAGGATACTCCAGTCGCTCCGGGGAACCCAACTGGCCCTCCGTCTCCGCACACCAAACAGCACCAGCATGGTCGAAATCAGTTCAATGGCGAAAAGCCAACATTCTCCAACCCGAAACCTACAAATCCGACCTCGACGGCGCGAACGCGGTCGTACACTCGATGGGAATATTGTTGGAAGCAGACTACAAAGGCGTGCTCACGGGCAAGGAGTCGCCAATCGCAGGACTTCGACGGGCGTTCTCCGCGACGAAAGCAGGAGGAAATACCAATCCGATGGATCGAAAGCCAGGTCAAGCGATTGAGCCGGGCGAGAAAGATGGACAAATCACATACGAATTGATGAACCGGGACTCTGCGATTGCGTTGGCGAGGGAAGCGAATGATAGTGGTGTCAAAGCGTTCTGCTACATCTCCGCTGCGGCCGGTGCACCGATCTTGCCGGGACGATACATCAATACGAAGCGCGAGGCGGAGAGTACGGTTTCTTCGGCGTTCCCGCGGATGAGGAATGTCTTCATTCGGCCGGGTTTCTTGTATGATTCGTCGCGGACTTTCACGATGCCAATGGCTGCGGTGACATATGGTGGCTTCCTCGCGAATTCGCTTACTGGAGGAAACCTGACTTGGTTGATGGGTGCTGGAGGATCGAAGCCACTCAAGGCGGATCTAGTTGCTGAGGCTGTTGTCGAGAGCTTGTCAGATGACACGGTGAAAGGTCCCGTGGAAGTCAAGGAAATTGAAGAGCTGGCCAACAGAGCTTGGAGGAGGAATATGCTTTAGTTCACGCCTTCCTCGGAGTGCGATCGGTTCTCGGGCTGTATTAATCCATGGAGGCGTTCTAGCCAGCTCACTGTACGATTTGTATTCTAGATTACGATCTGACGATGGTCACATTTCGAGCGCATTGATCCCTCATTTGGCAGGCATTGGATTATTGAATCAGGGCCATGTAGCTCTACCCATATTGACCATCAGTATCCTACTGCCTTCAAAAACAGCAATATCAACCAGAGACCGGAGCAGAACACCATCGTCCAGCCAGTCGCCTCAACGCAAGTGTGCAAGCTTCTCTGCAACCTTTCTCCGCGATCACCTCCATTGGCGACACCTCCTCGGCGGCTCAAGAGCACCAGTAGCGACCAGACAGGACTGTGGAAGCACCGGTCAAGGACAGAGGTGGTGATGTACGACCGCCGAAAATTACCCACCACCAAGCCAGACAGGAGCATGCGAAGCCGGACGTCGCGCAGCCGACTACGAGGAGCTCGAGGCCAGCGAACACGTAGCCGATCTCTTGCAGCACATCGTCCACAATCGCAAACATCCATCGAATAGTTCTCAATCTGTTCAAGTATGCAGTCACATAAGAAGATCCCAGCGCCGAACAGATCGGCACAGCCACCCACCATCCCGTCTCGACAACATGCTCCGACAGAATATCTCGCAACGCCATGATGAGCAACAGCGCACCACTCGTCCCCAGTCCGCTATCTCTGCCGTTGCCCAACTCACACGCAGCAGGAAGAGACAATACCACCGCAGCGATTGTTCTTTCCATTAAGCGCGGACTGAAGCCGTCGATTGTAAGGCACATCCACCCTGCTGCGGCGCATGCGCGCGGTGGAATCGTCGTTCGAGCGAGCCAAGTCTCCAGCACAGTCAACGCGAAGACGTGGGTAGTCGCGAGAGCGGTTAGATGTAGGTTCTGGGTCGGGAAGAGGATCGTGCTCGTGGCCATGGAGACGAAGGTAGCGAGATAAAAGGTCGAAGAGAGGATTGCTGTTACTTTCATGCTTCGTGAAAGAGAACGCCATGGTGGACGAATTTGTGCTGGGTGTCGATGGGTAATCTTGTAGTAGAGGAATGCTGCCGATGCGAAGAAGGGGAGGACAGGAGCTGGGAGCTGGAAGATTCCCAAGTCGAGAGAAGGATGAATGGCTTCTTGTGTCTGGCGCATGATTGATGTGCTGTTCCCGTTCAGATCGTTTGTGGACAACTTAAAGGTGTGTCCATTGCCGGTCGTCTTGGTTTCCAAGGCAATGTTGATGCCTTGATGAAGTTGCGTCTCAGTTGTCGAAGGATGAAGTAAGTTTCCCTGGCAGCTTGGGCCGGGCTGCCAAGTGCGAGGTGCTTGAATGACTACAGTACAAAACAGCGAAACGGTAGTAAGTCGTAGGAAGTCATCACTGGCATTACTGTATAGCATACAGGTCGTCATCATAAGCGAAAAGAAAACAGCAATTCGCCTCGCGTTCGTCAAAGCCTCGAATGCCATCAAACACACGCCGCTTCAAAATTCGACTTGCTCAAACGCTGTCGCTCAGGAAAAAGATCAGAATGGTAACGTATGCAGAAAGGTCATTCAGGTGTGTCATGTCTCATCGCCATGGTCGCCGTGCTGTACTCACAACATCTCTAATGCTGCCTCTACGCCGGGTTTCCATGCTCGTCGCAGGCCTCGCTTTGTCGGCGGTTTTGACGCTGTTGCTGCGTTTGAAGAGTGATCGCTTCTCCTTCTCAACGCGATCTTGACCGGCGGCGGAAGGAGATCGAGGAGTGCCCGGTGCGGTCTTATTGCGTGTCTGCAATGTGGATCGTTGAAAATCTGGCATAGGATGATGTATGACTGGGGAAGCGCCGGCAATATTCCTTCTAGTGCGATCGTGGCTTTGACTCGTCATAGGTCGTCGTATCTCGATGGGAGTGGTATCGGCATACGCGGACGACGGCGTCGTGGTCAAGGTTGGCAGAGGGGATTGCTCACGGTCGCTGCCGTGACTGCTGCTCATGCGCCTGAAGAGTCGTTGGGTCCTCAGCCCGAGAGACCTGCCTGGAGATGGCGACGCTCGAGAGCGGTTCGGCGAGATCACGTCAGAGTGTAGTCGCAAGCGATCCTGCACGACGTTAGGAGACGTTTGCCTCATATCCTGCTGCTGGTCGCTAGGAACAACGGTTTGATTGCCAGAAGATCCAGAATGGGCAGAGCGCGGACTTGTTACGGACTCCGCTGCCGTCTGTACCTTGCCACCACCGCTGACCATTCGACCGAACGTGCTGAAAATCGTCGGACTGGTGTCGACTCGTGACAATCGTGGCTTGGCCGGAGCGCTCCAGGAGATATTTTCGCTGGACTGCCGCCTTCTCAACGGCGAAAAGATCTCATCGTGGGGCGTCATGCTGGTCCCGTCAAAGTTTGGAGGCGACTGCGATCCCTTGAGAAATCGGCTTGGTGTGCCCATCTTGATGCTTTTTCCGTCGGGACAATCATATTCAATCCCAAAGTCGAGCACGCCTCCAGACAACCGATCAACATCCCCGTACTCCTCATCGTCTGAGGTTACATCAACGTCTGGTACTTCAGGAGCTTGATCCCGGTGCTGTAGATTACTGGCAAATGCAGTTCGCAATTCAACGGATGATCTCATCTGCTTGGGTGCAGTTCGAAGCCCGGGCTCGAGCGCGTCAAAGCCTCTCACTGGCGCGGGAGTCGTGTCGAGTAAAGATCTGTCGTCCAGGATGCTGGATCTCGAATTGCGCAGCATTCTCGTGCTGACACTATCTGGTGTGGGCGGCAAGAGAGGCTCACCATGGGACATGCCAGCGTGGCCAGAGTGTCGTGGTAGGCCGTGGTGTGGCCTTCGCTTCAATTTGTCGTGCGATTCACCGAATGACGACCTGTCGCCGGGGATGATGGATGGCTTCATGGATACTGCAGCCAAAGCATCGTTCAGCGACTGGTAATGCGACTCAGGTGTGCCCGGCCGTGGTATCGATGGCGGCGGCATGCAGGCGTCTTGCCGCAAGGGCTTCGAAATAGTGTTCGACTTGGAAGGAGTGAGACTACCCGCGTTATGTTCAGACATCCACTGACTGACTCTCTTGATGCTGTCCTGGCGGGGGTGTGGGGGAGATCTGGTTGGCGATGCATGGTAATCCTCTTCGGCAGTGTTCTCCCAAGCAAAGTGGTCCGGGTTAACGTTCTGCTTCGGACTGTAGATTGATGGAAAGCTGCTCTCACTCAGCGCACTGAGTCGTGGTGAGCTCAGCGTATCGTCCACTTCGTCGTCCAGTCTGCTTTCCTGTCGGGAAAGCAGCGACTGGAAGCTTTTGACTGGGTGAAGTTCTCTAGCATTCTCGAGGAACACACTGCGCAAGGCTTGTGTACTTGGCTTTTGCTGGCTCAGAATATTCGGCTGCCTCTTAGGCCGCACCGGTGTCTGATCGATCAAAAGTCCTTGCAACTTCTGTGAAGCTGCGGATGGAGGTAGTGAAGGCTTGCGGAGCTTGATCTGCGGAGTCCGTGCGTGCGCATTGATTTTGTTCGTCGGCGAATCTTGATCATGAAGTTCTGTGCCAGCATAGCCTGAGTCGGCGTGCGCAGTAGAAGGCCTGGTGACACTGTCTGTTTCCTCCACATAGTGCACCCGCTCCTCCAGATCACATATTATGTCCATGGCCTCCTCCACAGCTTTGTCCCGCTTCTCCAACTCTTCCACCAGCTGAGAATTGATGCGCAGTAACTCAGCATGCTCCTCCTCCATTCTTTCGGCCCGCTCGACCTGCTCGCGCATTGCGTTCAGTTCCTCTTGCAGCTTGTGCGTGTGATCGCGACGATGGTCGATCTCCAGCTTCAGAGCAAAGTTCTGCTTGTTCAAGCGATCCAACTGATCGTCCAAGTCTCTCGTACCGAGCGCTCGACGTCGATCACTGCTGTTACTGTGACCAAGATCTGACACTCTTGCGCTCGGAAGCACTGGCGAGCTGTCGAAGCGCCGGGCCTGACGGTGTGTCTCTGCCTCGTCGAGGAATATGTCATCGTCGCGACCTGGCTGCGGACCGAAGTCGGTGTGTCGTGCGCGTTTCGGTCGAGTGCTCCTCGCTCTTCGTTCTTGCAATCGTTCTTGGAGGTATTGCGACGCCGGAGGTACATCCTGACGCGAAGGGTCCAGTGGGCTTCGCTCCGAACCGTATTTGGGCATGTTTGTGAAGTCGCGGCAGGATGATCCAGGTAGGTGGAACTTTGGCGCGATGAAGGCGACGGTCAAGTCATGCCAGCGCAGGAATGTGGTGAATATGAATGAGTGTGGTCTGGCGAAGAGCTAGACGTGAGTGCGGCGCGATTTGAATCAGCCGTGTGCGACTGAGATTGTCCGTGCCGTTCTGTCTGTTTCGCGATATACAAACAGGGTATCGCGTTGCGGGAGTGATTGACGGTTGTCGCGTGCGGCCGCGCGGAATGGAACGGCGTGAGTGATGATTCTGATGAAGCGCAGAAGTCGCCAAAGGAAGACGAGTCGGGATGGGTCTTTATCATCACGAGAGAGAAGGAGGAGCAGGAGGAGCAGGGTCGGCGTCCCGTCGCTGGGTGGTTGCACTGGGCTTTGTGCATATTTGATGCACGCTCTCTCCACTGTCCCAGACAAAGAACCAATCGCAAACGCTCGGGCCCTGTCGTTACTAGGGGTGCGGCGGGTGCCCAACGGGAAATGATAAATACAGGGAACGCGATGGATAAATACCGGTCTCCCCCCCTCTCAAGGGGTGGTAACCAGCAATAGCGCTCTGCCCGAGATTAGTCAGTTTTCTTATACTAAACGAGGCCGTGCGCGGGAGTTAACGCGTGTCGCGTTACCCTTAGCTAGTTATTTACCTTCTACTATATTCCTTAATACTATTGCCCTTATTTACGCTATTAACACTACCCCTTGTTTATAGCTCTTTTTATTAATAGCTCTAGTGCTTTTAACTCTTCGATTACCGTCGCTACTATAGGAGCGGTAGGAGGAGTTATTCCTATAATAGTCGTAGAATAGTAAGGAAGGTAGTAGAGCGGACGATTTAAGCTTAGCGGAGTAGCCGATATAGACGCGGTAGTAAGCGGCGGACGTATTCGACGACGGCGGTAATAATAAGGATATCGAGGATAATACATAGTCGCTTAGTAGTAATAAATCTAATAAGGACGTAGAGTTAGCTAATAAAACGGACAGTTTTAAGGATAATAGTAATATTAGTATAGAATTAAAGGATTCGGAAGGTAGTAGAAGTAATAACGTTACCGTCGCCGGCGCTAAGTTATTAGTTTCCGACCTTATGTCGTCCGCCGTAGGTACTATTATAGAGGGTATTATTACTACTAGTAGAGGTGTTATTAATAAGGAAGACTCGGACGAAGCGATATCTATAGACCTAGTACTACCGCCGAACGATCGAACCTTACGTAGCTACGCTTAGGCCGTTAAATATACCTAGGACTAGGCTTAACGCTATAGATATAGTCTCGCTATTAGTAGCTTAAAGAAGAGTAAAAAGGCGGATAGTAAATACCTTATTAGTAAGGCCCTTACGTACTCGCGAGGTAGAAGGACTCGTAAGGGTCGAGTTACTAAAGGTAGCCGTCCTACGGCATCCTCTACTAAGTATAGATGTAGATTCGCTCTTACTATAGGACTAGTAGATACGAGCGATCCGGAGGGTCGTTAGGAGATACGATATAGTAAGTATATTACTTATAATTACGTAGCCGAGCACCCTTCTACCTTACTAGTATACCGCCGGAGATAGCGGACTAAGGCTATTAAGAAGTCTATCGTCGAGGATCTTTACGCTAACGCTATAGTAGCTACAACCCTTATACGCCTTCGTAATAGAGCTAGTAACGATAAGGAGTATATCTAGACGGTTAGAGATATCTATAACTTACGCTTAATAGCTCGGTAAGCCGTATAAGGGGACTTTATACTAGCGGAGGCTATTATTCGACTACTTAAAGAGTAGCGATATCTCTTTAAACCGGATGTTAATCTAGTTACCGGCTAGCTAGATAAACTACTTATTCTTAACCCTTAGATAATCGAGCTATACCGGCAATATCTAGAGACTATCGTACTTAATAATACGTATAAAACTAACTACTATAACCGCCCTTTAAAAAACATTATCTATATAACTAGAGCTAGTAAGACGGTACCTATTAGTTACTATTTAATAGGTAAGGAAGACGAGCCTTCCTTTATATAGCTCCTTACCGAGTTTAAGAGACTCCTTCTTAATTACTATAAGCCGAGTAGTACAACTACTCCTACTATTACTAATCTATTACTATTACTAGGGGTGTTTGTAACTAATAGAGATAGGGGCCTTATAAACGCCTTAGATGCGGTGTTTCTAACTATACTAGCCCTTATCTACTATTAGTATATCTTTAAGAACGTTTAAGTATAAGTAAGGAAGAAGTAGCTATAAGTGCCGGTTATTAATAAGACTAGTAAGTAGACTTACTTTAAGGATTTACCGTAAACGACTACATTTATAAAGCTCTTTAAAAGGACGATTAATAGTAAAACTCTCGCTAAATTTAATACTAACAATAACGAGTTCTAG
>JYJE01004213.1:1984-31355 GCA_000983655.1 Zymoseptoria brevis | reverse complement strand
GTAACGAGAATAGTCGCTTTCTAGAGCCCGTAGCCTTCTATATATTAAGTTCGAACTATGCTTATCTTCGAGATTCCTTAGCTTAAATCTTTACTTATACCTTACGATATCTTTCTACGCGCTTATATTTAGCGTTTATAAAGCGTTTACGTTCGGCCTTTTGCTCTAGTGTCTCGTTTAATAGTCTTCGAGGAGCTATTATAGAAAAATTAATAACCTTTAATAGTTAGTATACGGTAGAAGTAGAATTATAATCTCTAGTAACTAAGTAAGTTCTTAGACACTAGCTAGACCGTATTAGGTTATAAAGTCCTTAAAAATTTAATAGGCCGTTCTAGCTATATAGAAAACATAGATACCGTAACGATAGCGTATTAGGTTTTTTTAAATTAACGGCAAGTATGCCTCTTTAATATATTAGGTACGTTAGATTTTCGTAGATAATAGCGTTTAACTATAGACTGTACTAATAGTTAAAAAGATTAAGGCCTAGTTTATTAAACCGGACTAAGGAGTCTAATAGCGACATCGGTATATTAATCTCTAAGCTAGATACACTAGATTCTCTAAGTAGGCTCTAGTATTTTTTAAAACGATTAGACGTTAATTAATCCGTCCCCGTATATAGCTAGTACATACGGTTATAGTAAATGATTAATTAATAAGGCTTATAATCGTATAAAGATGTAGCAATTAATGCCTTAAAGCGCTAACCGGGCTCATAACCTGTTAAAGATTAGAGCCGAAAAAGATTAAATTCCTAACTACTACCTGCAGTGCCATATATACAGACCGATGACCGATATCGGATGCATGACTCAATGGCCACATTGTAACAGGGCCGACTTCCGAACAATAGTTCTATCCTGGGCCGGTGACAAGGGTGTTGTGACATTCCGGCTGATCTCCGATTATAGAATTGGGGACGGATTTTCTACTCACGGTCACGATCAGTAGTTCTATACATCTGCCTGATGAGTCCACTCTTCGCGAGACATCGACCTCAATCACACTCTTTCTGGCCTGCACTACATTCGCCATTGTTGCTAGCACGTCCATAAGAGCTCGCAATCAATAGCCTCAGCGAAGGTCTGTGGCTTGTTCTAGAGTGTATCGACCTTTGAGAAGCGCCGCGTATCAATGCCGCCGACGCCCATGGCCCTTGAAGACCCGCAGAACCATCGCATCAAATTCATGCACCAGCTCATTGTACTGCTCCGCCGCGGACACTGCTTCAGCCGCCTCTGCCAAATCACAGTCACCCGTGACAGCCTCGCCCGGGCCATGACACTGTCGCAAGCTGCTCAAGAACGCGTTTGCCGGACGCCAGGGCGTGCGTGTGTTTGGTGTGAAGAAATTGGTCGGTGTCGCAGGAGTCGAGCTTCCGGTCATCATTAAGCTGACAAAGGCGTAGCGTAGAAAGGACTTTGCGGCTGATACACTTCCATGGCTGGTCTTGTCCTGGCAGATGTACAGACTCCATTGGCCGGCGGTAGGAAGCTGCGCGCAAGGTTGACCGAAAGCACCCATTTTTGGTTGTGGAGCTGTAGTCGGCGTAGAGAGTTGGAGGAAGTGGTAGGACACGATCTTCGGGCTGCTGTCGGTCAGTATGGGTGACAGTTTGTGAAGATCTGATGTATGGTGCTCACAGCCAGAGCTAGATTCCTAGCCGCCGAGCAGACAGTATGGCCCAACTCGAAGGGCGTCTTGACTGGGCTGTTGTCTCTCGCGAGGAAGCTCAGCATCTCTGGCAGCTTTGACAGACGGTCGGCTGGCATGAATGTATCTCGGAGCTGTATTGGGACAACGCTGAGGCCAAACCACCACCACGGTTCTTTTTGACTCCCGCTGTTCTAGTCTGAGTGGGTAATGAAGCTCGATCATTGCAGTCCTAAGGATGTGGCAAGGGTGTCGTTGCACCATCGATGCAGCGAGAGAAATAGAGAACTCGAACAAGAGGTAGGCTGCCGCCGCTACCGAATGGTATAGCTGGGACTTCGACAGGTGGATCGCCTTCGTACCAGTCGGCCAGTGCGAGAGAAGCCGCGTACATGTCGGTGTGGGTAAGCATCTTCAGGTTGTACTCAGAGGCCACTTCCACAATTCTCTGCACTGGCAGGATATCAGTAATTGCAAAGTGCAACTGCCCATATTCGCATGCGGCCATGATAGCACGCAGACCGTACTCGTTCAGCTCAGGCATGGCCGGCAGACACGGCATGGTACCTCGATCACTGCCGTAAGGGGTTGTAGCAAAGGTTTCCACAATTTCCACGACTTGGTGAGTCTTCATGGTGGAAAACCAGCTGAGATCCCAGTCGCGGCGCTTGCCCAAAGCATACATAAGCAGCTTCATGTCAGATGGTGCATCTATCGAGGATGGAACCTCATGAAGTCGCACAGAGTACGCTCGACAAAGTTCGGGAAGTCTTCTTCAAGAGCTTTGAGCCGATCCCGCCGAAACGAATGCTCTTCGAATGCGGTTTTAGCGACCTCCTCGATTGAAAGAAGCTCAGGTGGAAGAGTCGGCTTGACGACCTCCGCAACCGGACTCTCGCGAAGCGGAACAATGTGTGAAGCTGAGCCCGGGAAGGGTGCAACATCGGGTGTGAATGGTCTGTCGTCAAACGTCCCAACGCCGAAAGTCTCGACGATCACTGGATCCTGGAAAGGCTGCGGACCAAATCCTTCGTTCGGGAAGGCACTTGCGATCACGGAGGCTTCAATGAGCGGCATTCGAAGGCATTCAACGACGTGCGGCATGACTTCGACATCAGCAATAGTCTCTCCACTCCGACAATGTCCGCTCATTTAGTCGCGAGCATTAAGAACAACTTTCACCGGAGTCGGAATTTTACAAGTCGCCTCGTATTCGTCAAAGTCCTCATT
The DNA here is from genome assembly GCA_000983655.1 of Zymoseptoria brevis. Lineage (NCBI taxonomy): Eukaryota > Fungi > Ascomycota > Dothideomycetes > Mycosphaerellales > Mycosphaerellaceae > Zymoseptoria > Zymoseptoria brevis. The sequence continues at coordinate 28,466 of JYJE01004213.1, read as the reverse complement.
CTCGTTCATTTCTCGGGTATATCTCTCACTGTCTTCGAGGTAGACGAATCCATAGCGGGGCGCTTCCGGCTCGGTGATGTCGAAGATCTGGACGCCTTCATTGTCGTCCAAGTCGCCCAGCGTCGAGAAAAGAGATAGTCCGGAAACGTTACACATATCTCGATCTTCTTCATGTTGTCCTGCACCAACGATGAGGGTAGTGGTTGCGATTGGAAACAGCCGACTTTGCTGATTGTACTATGCAAACGTCAGTCCCAGCAACATTCAACCGCGCTTTTCTCCTACATTGTGATCGGACTCGGTGGCATCCCAGTCGAACGACTGTGCCTTGCGCAATTCTGGCCGAAGAGATCCAGCACTACTGCGAATATTTCGCCTCGTCTCGGCAGCCTGTCCGACCGCAATGTGGCCGTAGTGGTTCTGGCTGTGCACTCCAGCGATCATTCGATAGCGGCTGCCGACTCTGGCAATCGCCAGAAGCTGGCCTCGAGCGCCCATGTTGGCCTTGACGAACTGGCGAAGTGCTTTCAGGGTTGAAGTTCGTATAGAAAGGAAGAGGCGGCAAGAATGATACTGTGCTCGTCAACCTCTTTCTGAAGTTCCACCAATGACTGCCGACTCCACTGTGTAACCACGCAGTCAGGCACCTAAGCAGCTTCCCGGGCTTGGCGACATGCCGGCAAGTCTATGGATTTTCCGCTGGGCAGCTTGGGCCTGTGGTGAGGCTCCATGCAAAGCCTCGCTTGAGTCGAGTTCAATGGATAGACGGCTGTGCGATGGATGTGCGTGTTGAGACTTGTAGACGTCAGGTTGAGTCATATTCCGATGCTGCAAATGGCAGGTATGATTTTTAGAAGTTATGTCTGCTGCTTGCAAAGAGCACAACAACTGTTACCTCTTCGCCGCCAGCTTCACGCAGAAATACAACGGTATTGTAGCATCGCACTTCACTAAGCTGTGATACCAAACTCGGAGTTGACGACCGCTGGAAAATGTCAGTCTTGGTCGATACATTCGTCTCGTACTATCCGACTCACCTCCATTCACCATCTCGTTGTCTTCGTCGCATAACGTCGCTATCAGTTTCGCGAGCTTGGCGGGCTCTGTCCAAGCACCCTCCCATAAGCCGACTAGCCACCAGTCGTCAGCAGACACCTTTCATAGTACCTCAGTGCCTCATCAACTTACAGGCCTTCATGTTGAGATCCAGACCCGCGGCATTCGGTGGAGTAACATGTAGATGGGCGGCGATGTTGGTTGCCATAGCTCCGGCAGCGATAGCGTTACAGCGAATTCCTTTCGTCCTGTAGAAAGCGGCCGTGCTTTTCGTCAGACCGATCAGGCCGTGCTTGCTGATAGTGTATGCGGAGCCTGCCAAGAATTGGTGAGTAGGAGTGCCAGCAAAGATACCTCCCAGTGCTCACTCACCACCAGCCCAACCTCTGAAAGCAGCGAGTGAAGCGATGTTAACAATGGAGCCCTTCACTCCCGCCTTCAGCATCGAAGTGATCGCTCGCTTTGTGATGAAGGTCGGAGCAGTCAAGTTAACAGCTATCACGCGGTCAAACTCTGCTCGCGAGACTTCGCCGACTGGGTCGAAATGGTCCATGACTCCAGCGGAGTTGATGGCATAGTCCAGATGGCCGAACTTCTTCTCAATCTGCTCGAAGAGGCTGTCGAGCGCGGACTCTGACGTGACGTCGGTCTCCACGGCGAGTGTTCGGTCTGGGTTGATAGCAGCAACCTTTTCGTTGTAGTCGGCCAGTGCTGTCTTGCTGATGTCGCAGATGACTACATTTGATCCGACTGACAGGAAGTGTTCGGCAGTCGCTCTTCCCAGACCGCTGGCGCCTCCAGTCACAAGCACTGTCTTTCCTTGATGAGCCATGTTTTCTTGAAGACGTGAAGGGAGTGCGCGGGCAGATCCCGAAATGATTGATGAGGGCGATGTCGTTTGATCAAGTCGCAGAAACTGCCCGCGGTTGCCAACCTGCCATGACTGGGAAGCGAGTAGGATCGTCAAGCGCTTCACCGACTCATTTATAGTATGGATCCCTTGAGATCCATCTCGGAGCGGATACGAAAGGAGCCGTTGAAGACAGTCCAAAATGTACTGTGTCGTGCTAGACATTACTCACGCGCAGGGTGTAAGGCGACGAAAGGAGTTCGAGAGAGAGGTATGATAATGCAAGAACATCTCGCAGATACATGAAATGGTAACTCCTGTTTCATTTACTTTCATCGTATATTCACAAACAATACAACCCTTCGCAATTGCACTTTCTCTCGCTTGCAGTCCTCATCTCCTGCCGCTCTCTGCTTGGAGAACCATCTTCTCAGTGCACTCCCCGCCCACATCATGCTCTATATCCCCGCGGAACCTTTCCGAAGGGGCCCAGTAGGCCTTTTCCGAAGTAGCCTGGTGGTCCTTGTCCTGAACATCCACATTGACCCCTGTAAGTTGGCGTCTGAGGCCCGAACATCTGGATCTCCTGCGTGTTGGAATAGTCCTGAGCGATGTTCAAGAATGCCAGGGTGATCGGGGTCAGCTGAGTGGCTCGCGCCCTCTGCGCAACAGCAGCCGCAGCGTCGGCCACGGCGACCTTCAGCTGGATCAAGCCGGGATTGATGTAATCAATGAAGGGACGCGGACCCTTCTGGAACTCAGATCGTTGCTTGACATAGATCTGGTCGGCCTGCTTCGTGTTCGGGTATAGCTGGTTGTTGACAAAGTCGATGATCTGTTGGGCACCTTGTTCGCTGTAGAAACCAGAGCTGCTCTGTGCGGCATCGCCAACGGCTTGCCACGATTGAAGCAGCTTGGCGTTCTCGTCCGAGAGGTCCTGGTACGAGGATGGGTTGCCGGCTCTGTATCTTGCTGCACTCTGGCCAGATGAGACGGTATACTGGTTTGCGTCCTGGAGGAGAGACAGAATCTGAGCCGAGTTCTCCGGAGCGCCAAACGAGACTTGAGCCACGGTGGTCGCAGCGAGTCCGACGAGAGTGAGGAGTTTGAAGGCGACCATTGTTGCGGTGTACTGGCTGATGCTTGAGTGTTGAAAAGGATGATCTCTGTCTTACCTTGCGTCTGATCCGCCTTATATACTGTCGCCAGAGCGATGACCTCGCGACTGCTCATAGCGGGATGTCGAATGTACGACACAGAGCTTGCATGCCTGGTATGTTTCAGATGCGGCAAGATATTGATATTTCACCTGTCGAGTCAGCGTAACTTGAGGGCATCCGAGGTTTTTGTATTCTCATCGCTTCTTACTGCGCTTCGTCCAGCGGGAGGTGATGAAGGCTCGCATCATCCACACAATATTGCCTTGGCAATAGATGCAGTCGCCGACCATGGGTTACCTTGACGATACGTGATTGGGAGATCGATGTAGTGCTTCTCCTGTAGGATGCCGCTCTGCCCGTATGTAAAGTCAGCCAACGTGGAAGGCCGCATGGCATCAAGACGGCATGACATGGTAGACCGCATGATGGACGTCCGCGGATCGCATCGACTCGACTTGGATCGATGAGCGAGGGTACTGTCACTACTGTGGATTTGCGTGTGGTTTGTTCTTGAATGTGCCAGAGAAGGAGAGGCCGAAGAACGAACAGCATCGGGATCTCGGATCCGATCCAAGACTTCTGGAGCTGATCATCGCAGTGCTTCGTGCTTGTGCTTCCACTACATGCTCTGATCTCTGGCAGAGGCGGTCGTCGATGGAACTAATTGGCAAGGTGTGGCTACACGTCAATGTGAGGATCAATGTCTTGGGATTGATGCTGCAGGATGAGACGAAGCTTGTCATCAGGCGGCAGCTGGGGAGCTCGAGCTTGGAGCTCTACAATGCTCCATGAACACCGCCTTCTTACAACAGCAGCCAAAACCACATTTCTGTCAAGATGACCAGATCGAACATATGTCTGCCTGCGACAGGCCACGCCAATGCCACTTCGCCGCAGCCAAGTCCCATCACGGGCATGCCCATCCGAACACGACCGAATGATCGCAACGAGACAGCTCGCCGCTACTTCGAACACTCTTCCGCAAATCGCATCAACACGGACGCCGTAATTGTTGAATCTCTCCGAAAGGAGTATCCAGAACTACACCTCACGGTCGTTCCTCAGGGAAGCTGCAACATCCTTGGATATGCAAGTGCTGGAAATGCAGGAGTTGCACCCATTGACAACGCAAAGGAGAGGCTCTCATGGCGAAGCTATATCCCGCCAGCGTCGAGGTTGAACGGTAGTGGTGGCCTCGGAGATCGCGTCATGTTTGGAAAGTACCTCATCGATTGGAAGAGCAGAGAGTTTGTCTTGTACCTTTCAGATGGACGAGATGGAAGCAGTGCATACCCTCAGGTCGTGAATCAATACGTCCTGTCATCGTCCGTGGACGCCACGAACAGGCTCTTGATGGAAGCCGGCCAGTGGTCCGCTCAGCTGCACGATGAAGTCTGGGTATTTGATGGTGGCTATTGGCAGAAGAGCTCTGAGCTGTGGAAGAGTGTGCACAAGGCTAGTTGGGACGATGTGATGTGAGTGCTTTCACTCTGGTAGGATGGCGTACACTGGCTAACATGCAGTGCAAGCCTCGATCCGGCTATGAAAGAAAGCATTCGCAACGACGTGGACAGCTTCTTCGACAGTCGAGATACGTATGAACGGCTGAAAGTGCCGTGGAAGAGAGGGATCGTGAGTAGCATGTCCGACCCCTCTGACACAAAATGCTCACGAATATCAGATCTACTACGGTCCTCCAGGAAACGGCAAGACCATCAGCGTCAAAGCAATCATGCACAGCTTGTATGACCGCAAAGACCCCATTCCTACACTCTACGTCCGAAATCTGGTCTCTTTCGGCGGTCCCGAGTACGCCATTCAGCTGATCTTCTCGCTCGCGAGACAAACCGCTCCATGTCTGCTCGTGTTCGAGGATCTGGACAGCATCATCACCGATAACGTCCGATCGTAAGTGCTTACGGGCTACATTCATCATGCATGGATCGCTGACAGACGATGTTTAGATACTTTCTAAACGAGGTTGATGGAATCAGAAGCAACGACGGCATCCTGATGGTTTGCAAAGATGTACTCGATGTACACGGAAGTAGCTGACCAACGTCTAGATCGGCTCCACAAATCACCTCGACCGCCTGGACCCAGGCCTTGCGAAACGACCGTCTCGATTCGACCGCAAGTATTTATTCCCGAACCCGAACGAAAAGGAACGTGAAGCCTACATGAAATACTGGCAGGCCAAACTCAAGGACAATAAGGATCTCGACTTCCCCGACAAACTTTGCCCTGCCGTCGCCAAGATCACCAAAGACTTCTCCTTTGCATATTTGCAGGAAGCGATGGTAGCCAGTCTGCTTGCTATCGCGAGAGGCGGCAAGGATGTTGTCTGCCTTGAGTGTCTCGAGACTCATGATCGGCCTATTAACGGTTCTCATTGTGACCGGGAGGCAATAAGACCGTTCAAGGGTTTGTACGACTATGTCTGGTCCGTGAGACAATTGGACGAGGAGGACCCCGATCTCGAGAAGTTGGTTCTCTGGCGGGAGATCAAGAAACAGGTCAGGATCTTGCGAGAAGAGATGGGGGACGAGAAGGGGGTGGGGAGGTGAGCTTGCGACAGTCGACCATGGATCCTGGGTATGTTGACCACAGAGCTACGATATCACTGATGACTGGAATTAACCTTGCAATCACAATTGACTCCCTCAATCGTACATCCTTGCGAACGAAACTCACAGACACATCGATGAGGACACAGGTCAAACGGCCAGAACCTCGATTGTGGCGGATCAACCCAAGTGGGACGCTGACAGCAGGCCGGTCGGTCATTCAGGCTGCCTACTGAACCACACCAGTAAAATGTCGTTGAAGCCGAGGTGGCCCAAATGCCTTGATTGAGCAGCCGTAACTTCCAGACCGCAATATACCAAGACACCCGCGCCTTGCTATAAGCCGAACTCTCATAACCTCTGGATCTATCCAGCTAAGAAGTTCTCCAGCAGGGGTATCACTGTTCATTGCGATACACCTTCTGTGAGACTCGAAGGCCAGACTTTCGACGCGGAGCCCGCGGTATATATAGGAATGCCTGACGAGCTTTCCTAGATCTGTCGTTTGACATGCTTCCGCACGAGTCACGGCGGGCTTGGCAAGTGTAGTTTTAGTTCTAGCGCACTTGGGCGCCCCTTCAATCTCGGCACACGGCGCGATGGTGATCGCAATGGAGGGATCGCAGTCTGAAGAAATGGATACGAGCGGTCGTTTATTGCAGAACACCGCAACGAGATGCCGGAGAAGATGTGTCTCGAAGATCTCGCAGACGTAGGAGTGTCTTCAGTCTCTTCACGCATCTCACCAGCAAGTTTCGCAATCGCCTCCTGGAAACACAACAATTTTCGCCCAACTCCTGCGTTTCGCGAGCTCTCCGCTCGAGTGCGAAGTTCCAGAACAAGACCCAGAATCGGCCCCAATGTCACACACTCTGCGGGACTTTTCAAACGCGACAATCTCCTCCTGAATGGGCGAAGCAGGAAAGCGATAAAGTCTCAAGCTGTCGAACACATTAAGTAATGCTTCTTCTCTTTTCTCTTTCTTCCCCTAGGTATCAACACATTCATTTTCCAACTTGCGTCACTCATTTCAACTCGTCCCTCCAAGACATCCATAACCACTTCCTTTTCATATTTCTCATACCCGCAACACACCTCCTCGCATCATGTCTCTCGATATTCTCGGTGGCCTCGGCGGTAGTATCGGCGGTAGCGGAGGTGGTCTGGGAGCGGGTCTCTCCGGCCATGCGAGTAACATGGGAGCTGATCTCAGCGCTGGAGCCAACGGCATGCTTCAATCTGGAGCTGACACTGCTGGCAACCTTCTATCTGGTCTGCAGGGCATGTTGAACAGCGGCGGATATCACGTCAGAAACTGACAATGTAGCAGGTGCAGCTGGTGACGTTGGCAACACCGTGAACGGCCTTCTCGGCGGCGGCGGCAACTCGGGCAACTCAGGCAGCGCTGGTGATCAGGCGAGCAATGGCGACAACAATGCGGGCGCCGACTCCCACGCTGGAAATACCTGGAAAGCTCCCCCGAAACAAGCACACGGCGACGACGGCGCCAACGGCGGGGGAGCAGGAGGCCTAACCACCAGCGCCAGCATCGAAACCCCACCCTGCACAATCCAAGGCGGTCCCGCCAAAGTCATCTACTTCCCCGCCACCATCGTCCCCGGCCAAGACGGCATCGGCGAGGATGGCATGTGCACCACCATGAACACCGTCCTCAACCCCAAGTCCTGCTACTTCTCCTACTCCACCCTCTGGGCGGGGTACACCGACGGCGAGACCTACAAGACCGTCGGCCCGACTTACGCCAACACGATGGTCGCCTGCCCGTCGAGCGAAGTCTCCACCCGCTGTGCCGCGACGCAAGGCGCGGCCGTCAACTGGGACGACTACCACGGCGACTCGCAGCCGAGCTGTACGGATTTCGCTCCGCCCGCGGCGATGATGACGATGGTGCCCGAGTGGGGTTTTGCGCCGGAGTACTCGATGACTTACGAGGCGCCGCAGAATCCTATGGTGCCGGCCCAGGCGCCTGCGCAGAACACGGCTGCTGTTCCTGCTCCGCCGCCTTATCAGTCTTCGTCGAATGCTGCTCCCGCTCCCGCTCCGGCGACGGGTGTTGTGCCGCATCAGAGTGCGTCGACGAGCTATGTGCAGCCGATGCAGAGTACGCAGCCGGCGAGTTATACTGGTGGGAGTCGCTCGGAGAGGCGAGTTGGATGGGTTGTGCCTGCGGTTGGTTTTGTCGTTGGATTGGCTACTTTTGCGCTAAACATGTAGGGACTGGCGAACTGTCATTCCCTAGCGTGCTTGTTCCAGTCTTGCTTTCACGATGTTGTCGGCCCGGTATCCAGTCCTGGGAGATGGTCAGCGGACAACAGTGCCATGGCGTTATGGTCAGAGAGTTACTCAGTATATCAACAACAGCTCCTTTACTCCAGTATGCATGGAAAAGATTCCCGCTGCCGTCTCCCGTGAAGCCGACTTTCCAGACAGCGTCCGACTTTTCTCCCATCTCCTTGGCCAAAGATCCATCACTCAGCCGCCACACCTTGACAACATCACAACTCCCTCCCGTAACAACAAGCCCATCTCCGACCTCCAAACCATTAACAGCATACGGATGCGCCTTCACAGACCACAGCACCACCATCCCCTCCTTCGACCAAACCACCAGCTTCCCATCCGCGCCAGCAGTCACCACCACATCCTCCGCGATGCAAATATGCGATATGAGCGAAGTGTGACTCCGACGTATCGCTTTGAAAGACCCATCGGACGCGTTCCAGCAGCGGATGATACCTTGGACATTACCGGAGATGATGATGTTGCCATCGAAGGCGAGAGATCGGAGTTCAGTTCCTTCGTGGGTGGCGAGGTCGTGAATGAGTTGGGCAGTGGGGATGGACCAGAGCTTGCAGGTCCCGTCGTGGCTTGCGGAGGCGAGGATGTTGTTATGTGTGGTCATCTTGGTGACGATGTCGGTATGGTCGTTGAGGATGTGTTGGCAGATCCAGGGATCTGGGGTTGTGAGCCAGATTTTAATGGTGGTGTCGCGGGAGCAGGAGATCACAGTTTCTGCGTCGTGGATGACCAGGCTTGTTACTGATCCTTCGTGGGCTTTGAACGATGCTTTTCGTGCACTGGCAGTTGTCAGCCCATGCTTGCAGACGAACAGACAACATACCCGCTGTTAAGATCCCAGTATTCGACCGTGCCGGAGGTATAGCCGACGACAAGGCAGTGCTCCCTCATCGCCAAAGATACGGGCGTCTGTCCTCTGTCTGGCGCTGGCAGTGTTTGTATCGGTTCTCCGTTGGGACTGAGGATGGAGACGGTGCCACTGTCGAGACCTGCTGCTATGTAGTTTAGTCCAGCGGTGAAGGCTGTGATGACGGCGGTGTCTGACAACTTGGTCCGCCGTACAAGAACGGCATTTTCGGGCAACATCTTGTAGACTTGGAAGAATGTTGGAATGAAGAAAGTCACTCAGGATAAGAAGGTGTATAGCGAGATACGTGGCAGCCTAGAAGCCCCCATACCTTTTCAGTGGGTCCCTTCAACGTATTGGACCGTCGAAATCGACCGTCCCGCACACGAAGGTGCAGCAAAACTTTCAACCGCAAGAAGGAAAAGTCTTTGGCCGAGATGAGACCTTTGCGACCGGAGAGCCTGAGAGAGTGCTCTCTCGCTCTGCCGACCTGGCTGAACAATGCCTGCCTCCCTCCACTGCGTAAGCCAATGCCTGTTTGAGAAGCTCCACAAAGCTCTGGTCAAGATGAACGACCATTCGAAGGATCTGCGATTCCTTGGACGCGTTCGGTTGACATTGCCGCTGACGATGATCATGCAAACTCGTCAAGGCAGTCCATGCCCGGGAGCTGCGGCTTTGTTAAATATATCGATGATGATGATGAAGAGAACGTCATGCCATGCCAGAACAACGCATCCAGGTACAAGAAGCATGGACGAAGCCACCGTGATATGTATCAGAGTCTCAAGATGAAGTCGCATCCAAAAACAAGATCTCTCCCCCGCGAAGTCAGTCGTCCTTAGCGCGTTTCATGCTCGCCGCGGCGTGCCAGGGGGGCCGAGGGAGTGCGTCTCGTCTCCTGAACGTACGCAAGGAACTGCAGACACGGGAGACGATACATTTCCGAGCCGCCTTCGTTCTCGTTCGTCGTGGACTCCCTCGGTCATGACACGCACGACCTGTTACTCTCGCTTGGATGTACTGTTGTGTTGTTGACCGCCCTGGAATAGAACTACCCTTGAGCCATTGTTTGGACTTTCGCTATTGCTATCGCTGGGCGACTTCGATCTGCGCCAATAGAGCGTGTTCCTATTCACGGCCGAGGCGACTCATCAGTACTGGACGAATGGCAGAGGAGTAAAACGTTCGCATCCGACACAATCCTCCCCGACGGACACTTCTGGACATCCGAGACAACATGGACTCAATCAGCAATGGCATCAATAACGTGAATGGCGTCAAGAACACATTCTCCTCCTGGGACGGTTGTATGTCCAAAGCATACTGGTACTGCTCTCCTTCCGCTTCCAACCTTCTCATACGCTTCTGACCTCTTTCCCCCAGCAAATGGCCAGTAATCATCGGCATCATCATTGGCTCGCTTATTGTCTTCTCGATCGTCTGGTGCTGCGCCCGTTGCCTCTGCTGCGGCGCTCAATGCTGTTGCGGATGCCTCTCATGCTGCAATGCGTGCTGTCCCGGACCTCGAGGAGGAGGTGGAAAGGAAAAGGGAGGCTACCAACCAGCGCCGCCGACTGCATACCAACAGCAATATCAACCTCCGCCTCCCATGTACCCACACGGCGCCAACAACTCATACTATGGAGGAGGCGCTGTAGCAACAGCACGAGACGTCCCTCAAACAGCGACCTTCGACGCCTCCCGACCGAAAGCCGCAAAGGTGAACGAGGATGCACTACCCGCCATGCCAAGCTGGGACAACGCACAGAAGCGCTACGTCGAAGAACCGGTCGAAGAGACGGACATGGAAATGGAGAAACTGAACACGAGCCACGCGCAGCAAGAGACGGGACTTCTGACTGGATCAGCGACAAGTCCGCAGGACCGTTACTATAACAGTGGGAAAGAGGAAGCAGGAGACTTGGGCGCCGGAGGAATGCAAGCCCAGCACGCTCACGCAACGCCATATCAGGACTACGCTTCGTCGTCGCCGCACCAGCAGCGTTCTCCGGGTGGAGGTCCATACGCAGCACAAGGGTACCAGCAGACGACATCGTCTTATTCGCCGAATGGATCGCAGGCGCATTTCAACACTCCTTACTCGCAGAATGGTGGATCGCAGGCGCAATTCAACAGTCCCTACTCGCAGAATGGTGGATCGCAGGCGCAATTCAACAGTCCCTACTCGCAGAATGGTGGATCGCAGTCGCGGCAGAATATGTACTCGTCCACATCCGTCGTCGCTCCACCAACGCGACAGTACAGCAATGGCGCGGCGAGTTTCTACCCGGGCGATGACAGGCATGCGCAGTACCAGCAGCCGCAACAGCAGTACGCTCAGCATTCCCAGTACAGCCAACAGTCGCAATACGACCCACAGCAGCAGCAGCAGGCCTACTCCAGGGCTTACGAGCCGAGTATCGCGGCGCCGTCGTATCGCACCAATGATGTCGCGAGTCCGGTCAGGGAGGACGCTCTGCCTCAGCAGCCGCAGCAGTATCAGCCGTATGGAGGTGTGAGTAGGAAGCCGGCGGGGCCTGTTGTGCCGTACGGGCAGCAGCCTAGTTGGAGGGATATTTGAGGGCGGAAGCATATTGGGATTGGGTATAGCGTGGGCGTATGGAGTTTGCATGCAGAGGTCTATGGGCCGCGACAGTCCCTCCAGCAGTTCGGGATATGGGTATTTGAAGAAGGCGAATACAGACGCCTTGAACGATATGAGACTATGTCTAAGCAGGCACTTCTGCAGAGCCGCCTTGTGCCGCCGTGGAAGGGCCGGTAGTGGGTGCGGAGTGGAGTCTTTCGGCCTCGTGCGGAATCGTTGTGAAGAAGAAGATGACGAGGTCTCCTGGCAGAGAAGGACAGCATCTTTCAGACAATGAGGTAGACAGACTGTCCTTCGGTCCGACTTTGTATACCAAAGGACAAAGAACATTGACACATTTGACCGTGTGGTGCTCACGTGGCAGTCCGGCCAACCTTGCTTGCCCTTGTCAGTGGGTCCCCGCATTTCGAAGGGTGAAAGTGACATGGAGGCTGGCATCGACTCCACACTTTGCTTGCTGCATCTCAACTCTGCTTCTCTGCCCACCATACCCATACGCATCTCGTAATAATTGTCCAAGATCCCTCCCTCCCCTCCTCCTGCTGCTGTCTCACTCTGCTCTGCTTTCCTTCCTTCCGCTTGCCATTCCTCCCCTTCTTCAACAGCTTCCTGCTGGGGTACCTCACTCCTCTTGCCCACTCTCCTCCTCAATACCCACCCTGGCATTCCACCACCGCCGTACCCTCTCCCAGCCCACCCACCCCGAAGCTCACCGGCGAGAGCTCTTCCGGACCAAGCTTGCCAAAGACAAAGTCCAAGTCGAGCTCCCCTTCCTGCGTGATCTTCGTGGGAAGAAGAAGCCTTTCCTCTCCCGTCTCAATCCGGTAGCGAGTAGAACCACTCTCGTCAGCCTTCTTGCAGTCTTGCTCCTCGCTGTACTCTTTCCATACCTCTCTTGGTTCTCCCTCTTCCGCTTCCACGATCACCACCAGCCCTCAGCACCACTCTCCTGCCCGGCTCCGAACCCATTTATCCGAGATCTCTACTGCCGTGCTCCACCCCACATCCCCGGCGACAGCAGCCTCTATCACTCCTCCCCACGCAGCATGGCCCTCCAACAAGCCGCCGAGCGGGTCGCCGCCGAGTTCGAGTACTCCGCCTCCGACGTCAACCGCGGCGTAGCCGAGTTCATCCGCGAAATGAACGAAGGACTCGGCAAGTCCGGAGCCACCATGTCTCAGATCCCGACCTACGTGACCGCCGTTCCCAATGGCACCGAAAAGGGACTCTACATGGCCGTCGATCTGGGCGGCACGAATTTCCGAGTGTGTTCGATTCGGCTGCTTGGGAATAGTACCTTCAGCTTGACGCAGAGTAAAGTCGCGATCCCGAAGGAGTTGATGGTTGCAAGGACGAGTCGGGAATTATTTGCGTTTTTGGCGAAGCAGATTGAAGCGTTTTTGAAGGAGCATCATGAAGAGCATTATGAAAGTCATAAAGAGAAGAGGAAGGGTGGTGGGGATATCGAGCAGGATATTTTCAGCTTGGGCTTCACGTTCAGCTTTCCGGTGCAGCAGTTTGGGATCAACAAAGGCACGCTTATCCGTTGGACAAAAGGGTTTGACATTCCCGACGCTATTGGCAAGGACGTCTGTGCTTTGTTGCAAGACGAGATTGACCGCCTTGGTCTTCCGGTGCGAGTCGCTGCGTTGGTGAACGATACCGTCGGAACCCTCATGGCGAGGTCATACACATCCCCTGGCAAGACGGGCACCCTCCTCGGCGCCATCTTCGGCACGGGTACCAATGGCGCCTATGTCGAGAAACTCAGCAAAGTCACGAAACTCGACGCCTCCGCCGCGGAAGTCGACGACTCCACGGGCGAAATGATCATCAACACCGAATGGGGCAGCTTCGACAACCACCTCTCCGTCCTCCCTCAAACTCCCTACGACAAAGCCCTGGACGCGGGAAGTGTCAACCCTGGGATTCAAATGTTCGAAAAACGCGTCTCGGGCATGTTTTTGGGGGAGATCCTCCGTCGGGCTCTGCTTGCACTCTTGAAAGATCCAGCGGTGCCTCTCTTTACGGACGAGAACTCAAATCAAAACGACGTCCACTCCACCACCAACGTCGCGGTCGACTCCCTACTATACAAGCAATGGGGCCTCGACTCCTCCTTCCTCTCCATCGCCACGGGCGACACCTCCGCAGGACTAAAAGTCACCCGCCAGACCCTCGACAAGGACTACGGCGTCTCCGCTGCCTCAGCCGAAGACGCCGAAGCAGTCCGTCTCATCGCCGCCGCAGTCGGGAAACGCGCTGCCCGACTTTCCGCCGTTGCCATCGCCGCCATCGTCATCGCTACAGACAGACTCAGTAATCCAACGGACATCGCTACGGATAACGACGCGAAATTGGAGGTGAACGAAGACGATGTAGTGGATGTGGGCGTTGATGGCAGTTTGGTCGAGTTTTACCCGAGGTTTGAAGAGTATATCCGGGAAGCGTTGAGGGAGGTGGAGAAGATTGGGAAAGTGGGGGAGAGGAAGGTGAGGATTGGAATCGCGAAGGATGGGAGTGGAGTGGGAGCGGCGTTGATTGCGCTGGTGGCGGATGGGAAGGGGAAGGGTGAGTGATTCTTTTCCTTTTCCTTCCTTTTCTTTTTCTTCTTCGTGTGTTCAAGGGCATTTGGGTGGGGAATGTGGTGGATTTTTGTTTTGGTGGTGGTCGTTTGTTGTTGTCCTTCTTTGCGGACTTTTTGCTGATTTTTGCGACTCGCGAGTAGATTCCCCGACGCTCGGATATGGTTCTTCGAGCAGTGGCGGCAGTGGTGGTATTGGAGGGTTCCTGCGTGGGGTGTTTGAACATATCAATCGGGGTGTGCGGATGAGGGTATGAGGAGGCTGAGCCGGGAAAGAGATGGGACACTGCGGTTGGAAAATCTTGAGATGGGAGCTGAGGCGGATGAGAGACTTGGACATATGAAAAAAGTGAGGACGGTGATTGCATGCCTGTGTGCATGGAGTGTTCGGCAGGAAGGGCTTGACCGTTTGGTGTGCATGTTTGACTGGGAGCCTGTAGCGGTATGTGCATAGTTTTGACGGGTCTCGTATATGGATGAATGACACTCAATAGACCTCTGCATTGCGTGCTTGACATGTGCTCGTGCTGTGACATTGTTCGCAGCATCGAGCTGTCCTATCTCACCCCATCTCTTCCTCTGCCCCTCCCTTATCAGCGCCCACCAGTACGCCACTCGAAACCCAGAGTACTTGATCGTCAACAAAGCACACTGCGACGGGCGCGCACAGGAATCATCCTCACCCTCCGAGCCCCTGCCACTTGCTATGGAACCGCGATGATGTTCCTGCTCGCGTCGCTGCTTTCCCGTCGGAATGATATTGCTGATGAGTAGCTCGTGTGGTGAACAATGCCTCCCAATTTGAAGTCTCTCGCGGAGATGGCCTGTCGTCCGGTGCGCAAGCGGAGGAAGTCTCTTGGGACGGCTGTAATTATTCCTCTTGACTTGCAGTTGTTGACGAGGTCCCAAATGATGGCCATGTCGCTGGAGCTCTGTTCTCGGGTGGAGATCGTTCGTGGCCGACGAGCTTCCTGCGAAGCACATGGCGATACCATCGCATGCTCTGCTGCCTGGATTCTGTACGACGATGCCTCGGCAACTTCGACCAGAAGCAAGAGGCCGTTTTCAGCCCGTCGCGCCTACCAGTTTGAGCGCCTTGTCGACCGAAGACGCTGCTCTGCCCACTTCGCCGCCCTGGGTCTTCGCCTCTTTGACTCCGGTCTGGAACGCATTGTGTAAATCCAGGTCCACAAACACATTCATGCGTTCCTCGGGGTCATCGTACACTTCGCCATCCACATCTCTCGGCGCTCCGAACAGATTCAGGTATCCGTAGGGATTGCTCTTCTGAGGCAGCATATGCGCGTCACTTTGCCACACTGGGAACATCGCAGCCGCCCTCCGCGCATCAGCCTGGGGATTTGCCGTTGGTCGTGCTAAGCCAGCCATGAGAAAGCGTCCCAGAGTGCTTAATTGATGAACGAGCAGTTTGTTGCTCCCGAGATTCGTCGTGGTCTTTGTCGCCGTCCAGTTGCCATTCGTGATCGTGGCGCCATTCTTTCTTCCGCTGCTCCCGTGCCATGAGAGTAAGTTCTGGAAAGTCTGCAGCGTCCGGACCCATCCTCCTGCCACACTCACAATAGCCTCGCCATTAGTCTCCAACAGCCAGTCCATAACATCGAGTGAGGTGTTGCGAATGTCGGCGGAGAGATGTGTCATTCCTGCTCGAGTGTAGAGCAGGGCCTGGTCAAGAGATCCAATCTGATTCTTTGGCAGGACTTTGAACAGCTTGAGGACCTGCGATCGTATTGCCGCGCTTCCATCCAGGATCAAGGGCTGTGCCTTGCTCAGAATCACAGAAGCCGGCTGCGGGAGTGAGGTTGGCGAGGCGGCCACGGTGTTGGTGAGATATGTGAGGACATCCTTTCGCTGGGCATCGTTCTTGCTGTTGAGGAGGGAGAGATTATGATTGAACAATGCTGTTGCATCTCGACCGCTTTCCGTCAGACTCTGCTGTTTGAGGACGATCGATTTGGCGGCGAAACTTGTATCGGTGGCATTTGTGTTCTTCGGGCGAGCCTTGCCGACTTTTAGTTTGGGCTTTTGGAAATCTTTGGCCTTTTCCTTCTTCTTTTTCATAGAGGAGCCCATGGTCGCTCAGGTACAGTCCGGAGGTCCGATCAGTACTATGCTTGAGAGTAGACCAATGTCATGAGGTATGTCGTGGCATTGTGGAACATCGGAAGTGATGGTGATGGAAAGAGAAATGTAGAGGTGAAGTTCTAGCAAAGACGTTTGGGGCTGGCGATTGGCTGTATTCGAAGACGAGCTAGCGAGCGTCAGCGTGGGATGTGCCGCCGCTCGCATCAATATTGCTTCAACAAGGTCATCAATATTTGACGGCTTTAAACACGTCTCCCGCCGACTAAGGTGCACGTCTTTCCCACAACGACGCAAGCTCTCACATCAACAACCTCAGCATGCGGTGACGACATACTAAGAGCACATCATGCAGCAACCGACACCCACAGAAGAGACGGCGAACCTCCTCGCACGCCTCTCGCAACGACCTGGAGTTCAAGGCACGCTCATTCTATCCCGCGACACAGGAGCCATTGTGCGATCATCTGGGCTCATCACAAACGAAGACGGCGAGACTGAGGCCGCACGACCTACAAGCAGCGATCAAGTAAACGGAGACGGCGAAGTGAAGAAGAAGGGCACAAGAAACGCAGAGGATGTGGCACGGCTGGTCTGGAGATTCGTGCAGAGTGCTGGAGCTATGATTGAGGAGCTCAATGGAGAGTCGGACGAGGCCAAGCTGCTGAGGATACGGACGAAGAAGAACGAGTTGGTGATTGTGCCAGGTATGTGTGGAATCACGGAGCGAGTTGGATGCTACAGGGCTAACGATGGGCAGATGCGAAGTTCCTTCTGGTTGTGATTCATGATACCCCTCCTGCGTGAAAGCGTTCCATGGCGGAACGATACGATATTAGCGGACTGTCTACCATGCCGGCACGACATGCAGACGCGGAAAGAGAGGCAGACGAGAGAGCTTGCTAGGATTTCGGATGGATCCCGAGACTCCTGCTGGCCCGTGGTGGTCTGGGTTGGCAAGGAGAACCAAGCTTCAATGCAGAACCAGCTCTCACGCTTGCAGGTTATCTTGGCAGAACCCTGAGCTGGCGGATGGCCGCTTCGAATACGTGCTATCGAGATCCTCGGAGAGGGCACAAATTTGTTCCGATTCCATGTGGCCCATCCTCCGTCTTCATCTCCCGAATCCGGACTCACGGGTCTTTCCGATAGAGACTGGTCCAGCAGTACAGTGATCTCTTTGGCGCATGGCTCTTCAGCTCTTTACCAATTTGCCCCGCCTTGCCCCGCAACAGATCCGCACCGCTCGTCTCCTGTCCGTGTCGCTATCAATATCTGCTACTCTGCGTCAGTCTCTGGACGCCATATTCGTCCGGGAGATGAGTCGATGGTATATGGATCAACTCCAGATTCTGATCGGAGATCGAGATCGACAGATCTGATGAGATGCATGCTGAGACTTTTCGCTTCCCCCGGCTGCCAACGTTGTTCCCCTGTCTTAAGCTCATCGGAAAGGATGCATAGTCGGCGAAAGAAGCTTCGGGAGTGCTGTAAGATGTTTGCGTTCTGGCTTTGTTGCAACGGCGCAAACATCGCATCATCGCAACCATCGACGCCCAGTCATTTGCAACCTCTTTCGCATCTCAATTACTGGACACCGAAATCCTGCAACACGAAAAGTGCTGCACGAAAGTTCTCTCAAGGACAAGAAGTCACCAAGTTACGAAGATGGACGCCAAGCTGCAGGAGAAGGAGGATGATCTGGAGCGTGAGAAGATTTCGTTGGGAAAGAGAGAAGAGCGGCTATTGAAGAGAGAAGACATGCTGATGAAGAGAGAAGAGCAGCTTAAGACGAGAGAGGAGCGGCTTGAGAGGATGGGAACAGAAGACAGCTTACGAACCAGTCTTGATATGCTGGTCGATCTCGTCCTAGGAAGTGGCGCTTCTGCTCCCGTGTCTGGGTGGAAAGCCTGGATCGGATGGAACAATGCCGAGGAGTTCGCCCAGCACCTCCATGGACCACGATCTTTGACTGACGCCGGACATGAGTCTGACTCAGCTCTGGCTCCTCTCAATAACAACGATCCGGACTGCGCTCCTTTCGAGCCAGGCCGCTCAACGGCGAGGCTGACGGCCAGGAAACGAAGGCTACTGACGCCCCGAGCCCTTCGGTGGGCAGGACTTCGCACCAGAACCTCATCGAACTGTCCTCGTCCTCGCCGGAATCGGCTAAGCCATCGCGCGCAACGGCAAATCGAGCGATCTCCGATTCCGAGGTGTCTCTGACGCTGCAAGAAGCAAGGAACAAAGCTGGCACCAAGGGAGTAAGTAAAGCGGCGACGATCGCCGAAGTGATCGAGAAACTCCTGGTGGTGGACCTGGACGGCAGCGTGGTGACTGTAAAAGTTCTATCTATTGACATGCAGACGACTTTGCGAGCAAAGATTGAGGCCCACACAGGCAAAGTGGGCATGGATTCATGGAAGCAAGGATGTTTGGTCTCGAAGGCCAACAAGCAGCTTCCAAAGGTGAACAGGTGTGATGGGTCGAAGAAGGATGGAGAATATGCCTGTTCAGATTGTGTGCAAAGGAAATTGCCGTGCATTTGGCAGACGAAGGAGGCGCTTACGTTGCTGCCGCTGGCAGAGAAGGACCGGATGGAAGGAGCTGCGGTCGGTGACGCTGGAAGGTACTGGCGTAGTGACTGATTCTGAGCTCTCGGTGCGGGTAACTGGTCATGGCCGCGGCCAAAAACCATGCAATTGTCATCGGGCCGGACCAAGTTCGTCACTCCCGACTCAACCGTGATCTTGAACGCAAAGGGGCTCCCCGAGGTCCGTTGCCTGTGGAGGATCAAAGCCACCTTCCGTTCTTGCCTGCAACAAACACGCTCAGCGATGCCGGTCAGTCACGATTCACCCAATTGACGTGGAGTTATGCCCACAGCCGCAGCCTCATCGATCATCATGTCCATGAGGTGCGGTATGGCAGTATCCCGCCACTCTGTCTGTTCGCGCCACAGGTGACGCGCCGCATCCTTCCGTTCGGTCTCGATCTCGTGTGCTCCTCTGTGCGACGGTTCCTCCCCTCTCTCCGCCTTCCACTCCATGTCATCCACGCACTCCCTGGCCATTTACTTCTCTGGCTCCAGCTTATTACCCTCCGGGATCTCCGGGATCTCCGCGACTCATCTCGCTGCGTTCGCCTGCTCCCGGGTTGATGTCCTTCAGATGATGATACTCCGCCAGTCGACTGGGTGGATCCGCGTCGGCGGTAGGTCCAATGATCACCTCCATATCAACCAGGTCGGTCACGTTGAGCATCTCCTCGACCTCGGCTGGAGCACATTGCTAGCCAAGCCCAAGCATAACGTTTTCCTGGAGATCTCACCGCTTTCCCAAGCCGCCTCCAGCGGGATTGGACTAATAACGAGGACCAAGGTCGCTACCTCAAGTCCGAACTCTACCAATCCGGTCTAGCTAAGAGCGTTGACGGCATGTTCTTCACCCCAGCACCTGCCTCGCTCGGAGAAATCTTGGAAGTATCCGCAAGAAGCTTCTCCGAGGCATTGGGGCCTGCGGTATTGTCAGCATGTTGTCTTATCAAGAATCAGCAACGACCTGAGTATACTGGTGATCGCCAGAGCTACAGTCATCTTGTCGATCCCATCGTCCATGTTCCACGCCATGTACTGCACGGCAAATAAGCATAGGGATCAAGGTTCCCAACGAGAACGAAGGATCTTGGCCACTTCGAGATCAAACTTGCAGGCATCGCCTTCAATGATGTTGCTCCACACCGGACAACCTACCCCGAGCGAGCCCTCTGCGGCATGCCGAAGGTTACTGGATCCTGACTGATGCATACATAAAGTGGCTGGGCGTCACTCTCTGGCTAGCATGGAACTCGATTGTCTGCCGTTCGCGAGAAATCATTGATATTCTGCACGCTTGAAGAAACAGTCTTCGTTTGTGCTGGCCTGTGCTACTGAGCCATGGGACCAAAGTTCTAGCCATGGACATAACCCGACCGAAAGCACACCAAAATCGCTCCCAGAATGCAGTCATTCAAAGAAGAAGATCTTGTCCGCCTCCCGCTCGAGGAAGAAAAGGAGGCAGTCAATGACCCTCTCGCGCCACTCCATCTGTTCGTACCAGAGGAGAACTTTCTTGGACACGTCCATCGATGCCTCGCGCTCTTTAACACGCAGTTCCCTCTTGTCATGCACTGGCGTCAGACTTTTCGCGATATGTTCCTTGCAAACGAAGATGTCCACCTTCTTGATCGGAATTGTTGGCTCGAAGGCCCAGAGCGCTTCGTCCTTCCTCTTCAGGTCCGCCTCCGCCTTGACGTATGGATGACCCTTGTCTTTGTCTCGGATATCGTCTGGAGGCATTCGCATGCCCGCAAGCTTCTCGATCGCAAGCCTCTGATCCTCTCTAAGCTGCAACAAGGTCTCCATCGCCTCTTTCAAATCATCCACGGCGGTCTTCATCTTGGTGTAAAAGTATTCCGTCAAGCTGAAGTTTGGCTCGGTCGTGGTTAAGGTGATCGGCACGGTGTCTTGGATGTGCTGGCCCATGCGGCTCAGGAACGGCAGGACTTCATCCACTGCGGCTTTTACAAGTCAGTCCTTTGAGCCAATGAACAAGTCGGCGGCTTCAGTACCGCTATCGAGCTTTCTGCCGGTGATTGGGCAGGGAGCCTCCAGGAATGCGACTGTATCTTCCAGCAGATCACCAAAGTCGTCTTCGCCAATTCCCGCGCCTGCCAGAGCGGCTCTTGTGTGTTTGTCGCCTGTGTTCATGTCAGTACGCGAGATGATCGAGTCAACCTGGCAGACATGAGACTTACTGATGTTGATGGTCGCGATACCCGCGGTGACATCTGCCACACTCTCGTACGACTCATCGCTGCTGCTGTCTTCGAAGCTTTCCTCGGATGAAAACTCATTGTAATCCGAGAAGTCGTCGTGGCCGCCGAGCATCGTTACTCGTTTGTGAAGGAACCTGTCAGTAACAGTCAGCTGCTGCCGCGCGGTTCGTCGTGAAAGACGGTAAGCCCACTTTCTTGAGAATCAAGGAGAACGACAGCAAGTGCGGCCTTGTCGAAGTTGAGGACGTGCAGAATCGCGATCTTCAGTGTGGTTGTTGTTGTTGGTGTGGTTGTTGTTGTTGTGATGGAGCTCGAAGCAGCAAACAAGCGCTGAATTCGAGAAGCCAAAAGAGCCTTGGCGTGCTGCGATGAAGGCACCGGTGACGATGTACCCAAGCACTCGTGCTCCGCTGCTGATCTGGAAAGTGTCCATGGCCTGGGCGATACTAGCTCAATGCCTACGAAGAACATTCTCTTCCCTTGCAAGCGCGGGATGTGAGTACACAGGCCTACTGGCCATCGTCACGATGGCGCCTGTCCTATCAGGAAGGAGCGGAGTCAGGATGCATCGCTTATGTCAGGCATTGAGGTCCATTCAAAGGAGACAGTCGACTATGGTCAGTACACGACTTGGGCACTCGTTTGGGAACGACATAGATGTGAGAGAAGACACTTTTCATTCGGCCCCAGCGACACACTAGCTCTGTAGCCAAGCAGATCACCGAGTTTCGCGGTCTTTGACTCTTTGGCATGGAACGACCTTCTTCGACTCATGTGAAGCATGTGACTCAGATATCCTCCATCTCGAGCAAGAGCCAACCCGAGTTGCCGTCGACGAGCTTTTCGCGCCACTCCATCTGTTCGCGCAAGGAATACATTGCCCGGCCCTCGTTCCTGCCCTTCGAGTTCTCGTGCTGCATCTCCCGATGATTGCTCGTTCTCATCCCCAGTATGCCCTTGATGTGGAACTGGAAGCCCGCAATGCTCAATTTCGCACCTGCCAAAGCTGCCTGCTCCGTCTCCAACACTTCGCTCTTCTTCTTCAGGTCAGCTCTCAGCATGTCCCACTCTTCGCGAGTTTCCTCCGTATGCTGAGACCATGTGAGAGGATCTTTCTCCTCCATCGCTTTCTTCGCAAGCCGTACTTTTCCCTGCATGCCCGGCAGAGCTTTCTTGATCGCTTTTGCGTTGTCCAACACTCCCTTCATCATCGTGTACGCCGCCGCATTGAGGACCATCCGCGTATCTGCCGCAGTCGCGGAGGCTGGAGCATGCGCTCGAATATTAGCTTCCATGAGGCCTTGTGCGATGAGCAGCGTAGCCACCGCATCTAACGAAGAAGGTCAGCTCGTTCACGCTTCGATCGGATTCAGGTAGAAAGAAGCTGTACCTCCGTCCAAGCTCGTAGCGTTGCTGTTCGGCGCTCGGGCAAAAGTATGTGCCACACCGTACTGCTCTAGAAAGACGGCGCTCTCGTCGATCTGGGCGTTCCTCATGGCATTGAGAGCATGATCGTCAGCATCTGGAGCGTGGTCGTCGACTGGCTCTGGCTCTGTGAGTTCTGCTAGTACTTGCGATCGCGGAGCGACGTGCTGGACTTGCGGATGTTGAGGGTTTCCATTGGGCTGGACAATTCGTCCGTAGTCTCTTCAGCGCCGGACAACTGTAGTCTCTTCAGCGCCGGACAACTCGTTGTCGCTACCACTGGCAGCATCCTCAAAGTAGGATGAATCCGCCAAGGCCATGACCTCTTGGAGGCGAAGCTGTGAGTTGAAATCAGTACTTGAAGTCAGTAAATGTGATGAGTCAACGGTGGCCATGTGCTTACATTGCTGAGGTGAGGATGATGGTGGCAGGGAAAGAAGAAGTCGATCGTTCAAAGGCGAAACGAAAACTTCAGATCGTTGATGTTGGTGTAGGTGGTGAAGTTGAAAAAGCGCAGCGACAAATTAGAAAGAGAAGCTTCTACAATCAAACTCTTCAAACGGCGCTAGTGCTGCAGGCTGAACATGTAGAGGCCCAATCATTCTCAGCCTTGTGCAGTTGTCAAGTAGACACGCCCGTGGGGCGGTGAGTTAGTTGAGACGAGCTCGTGAAAATCCAGTGAGTCATATCTGCAGGCTTACGGTCAACATGCGAGAAGTGATATGGACGCATTGGGAGCCGCTAGCAACTGGCAGAGACCAGGGAGCATGGCGGCGAGACCATGGTTCACGGCGTGTGTGATGGCGGCTGCTACTATTTACTGCTCAGCGGAATAGAATGTAAAGATACAAGCGCTTTGCAAGTTGCAAGCATGAAGACAAGGCAGTTATTGTGATTACATAAGCCGGCATGTGACGGTCTTCCACCTTCCGAATCGGGAAGGAGGATGGTCAGCAAGCTCACGAAGATGAATTTTCTGGGAAGCGGACATGTCAAGAGGGGAAGAGATTTCATACTACTACAGCTAGAGCTACTTTGGCCATCAGGCTCAAGTTCCTAACCGTCATTCCGCCAGAGATGTCCCAGATCAGGACAATCAGGCGAACACGCGACGAGCCATCTCCGACACTTCGAAGTCGATCCAGGCAAGAATTCCATCCATGCCCATCTCGCGGAACTCCGACTGCTCACGCCACAAGATATCCGGACCTCCCACGCTCTCCGCCATCATACGCTCGCTCTTCCGCAGCACAACCATCGCACCCACCTTCTTCACCGCCTTCTCAACCTCAGTCATACACTCCAAGATCTTCTTCTTCGCGGCACGGTGCTCCTTTTTCTTCCCTTCATCATCTCCGCAATCTCCTTCCAGCTCCACAATCTTCTTCTCCGCCTCTTCCGCCGCTTCCTTCAACTTCACCAACACCTCAAACTTCTTCGTACCCATACTGTACTTCAGCTCGGCCGGAGTCGCGGTCGCAGGAGCCGTACGGAGGACCTCGCGGTCAACCTCGTCGATCAGGTTCAGCACCTCGTTGCGCGCGACTGTCGATGGCTTAGTAAACAAAAACGGAGTAAGGAAAGAGATCAGCCTACCACGACCCAGGTTCCTGCCATTCACCGGCACCGGCTCGACGACGAAGATCATCGTCCCGTTCTCCAGCTCCGTCAAGTCCAGGAAGTCGAGCGCGCGGAGAGCAAGCGCGGTCGTCGCAGAGCTCGCCATCTCGCAGGGGATCTGCCGAAGCCACAAATTTCGGAGACAGATCTGCAAAGTCATGTCAGAAGGCGTAGCAAGTGAAGTCGGCGGTGATGATGAACTTCCATCTCTTCTCCGAAGAGAGGGAACGAAAGCAGACGGCGAGGAGAATCAGGCCACAGGGAGGGCAAGAGCGAAGCAGAAAGGACAGCTCGATCAGCGGTGTTTGTTAGTGTTGTTGTAGAAGCAAAAGTCAAGAATTCGAAAACTTCAGTCCTCAATCGCCGACCTCTCGGCGGAGTTAAGCCACAAGTCCATGCAAGGCGTATTGCCTGCGTTTGTACGTTTCAGATCTTGCACTCGATTCTTCTGCCCTGATCACACAACAACATATATAGCCTTGTATCGAGACCTCTGTTCGTGTCCTCCGCTTGATCCCTCCGCGGACTGCGCTCTCTTCTTCGGCGAAGACCTTCTCTCTCTTTCCGAACGGTCAGTACTTCATCATCTCTTCGCCTAGAACCTCACATCTTCACTTACTGACTTGTTTCGCAGCTTTGCCTCCGAGATTCGTGGCCTCGGCGGGAATTCTGAAGATGGCGGGCACGGCTGCGGACGTGACTGTCGGCATGGCAGAGCTCGAGATTTGTATGGCTACTCACCAGCAACCAGGACTTCACATACTTACCCTGATGCAGGCGACAGACACTCTGAGCATGCAGTGGGGAATACCGTCGGCAGCGCGTACTTCGACGGCAAGACGGATGAGCTATACGCCTTTGCTTTCGAACCGACTGGCATGAAGGCAGGCAGTCTTGACGACGGTAAGCTTCTCGTATCCATTGTCATCGACCTCAATTGACCATTAATCTTAGAAACATGGACCGAAGTAGAGACGATGCTCTGCCTCGTGGATTTGCACCTGAGCGCTTCCGCGCCGGCGAACGCGACCGTACAGGATCGGCAGCTGAGCATGATCCCGGTGCGGCTTGCGATGCTGAGGGAGATGGTCGCTGGTGCGAAGCAAGCGAGGGCAAAGATTCCGGCGATAAAAGAAGCGATGGCGGCGGCGGAGAAGGATTGGGATACGGCTCGAAAGAAGGACTGGATCGAGAGGGACCCTGGCGAAATTACCCGTTTGGCCCTGGCGCTTGGAGTGAAGAAGGCTGTTCTGGCGGCGGCAGAATCGGCCTCTGCGAATTGCGGAAGGCAACTGAAGATCTTTGCGGAGCGGGTGAAGCCGATGGCAGCACTGCGCGCTGAGCAAAGGAAGCAAGACGATGGCACGGACAGAAATGCCTTCGTCCGGTGCGAGATTTTAAAGTGGCGAGAAAAGCAGGTGTCGCTCTGCGTCGCTTCTCTGGAGTACGATGAGCTCTTTAAGTGGCTTCGCCCTCCTGACTGTTGAATGCTTCTAAAGCAGACTGATCAGGCTATGAAATTTCGGCCTTTGGTCGAGATCGCTCTAGCTTTCGAGAATGAAAGAAACGTCACCCTGTAATACTCATTGTATCATATCATGATGCTCTAGACAATGTCAATGTGCACTTCTGTTCTGCGTTACGATGAGCTGGAAACTCTTGAACGTAGCAAAGATGAAGCAAGCCGAGGGCGCCGGTGGCACATTAACAAAAGACTGCAAATTGGCGAACGACGACAGAGATGAAACCTTCCGTCGTATGGTCGAGATGAGAGAGGAGCTCGATCCATTGGAGCTCGACATTAAGATTGTGAGAGACGAAGTTGCAGAGGCGGATGGGTACCTAGCGCGGCTGGACAATCGAGCCGTTCAATTGCAGCGGCAGGTCCGTTCCCTATTTACGGGCCGCGACTCTCTGGACGAAGAGATCAAGACCTTGGAGGTGCTTTGTCGTCTGCGAATGGGTCGGTGTGCAACTGAAAGAAGATACTCGAAGCAGAAAACCCGGCATTGAAGAACTCACTAAATGAAAGACGGGGGACGCGGCGGAGGCCAGAGGTTGTTGATAAATTGCGAGGACAAGGTGACTGAACGCGAACGATCCGCGGAAACGAAGGCGAGTTATCTGGGCGAAATTAAGGAAGTCCGCAGGCTGGCAGAGGCCCACCGTGGCTCCGCTGGACGTTACGGACATAGCCTGCAGACCCTTGCAGATATCGCGATCGAGACGGGCTTTTCTGGGGGCGGGACAGCTTGCATGTAAGGTCAAAATGCTGCAAACGGAATGCGTCGATGGCTAACTCTGTGGGAGTGGATCGACCTGCAGCGAGCTCGCGGAGTCGATCGGCGGATGGGAACTACGTTTCAGGTCTGCCGCAAACAGTGCTCTTGTTGGTGTGGTGGATTTGGTTAGTGGTGGTAGTTGGTGCGGTTACCGGTTGGTTTGGTGAGCGATTTATCGTCTGTTAGTGGTAGTAGTAAGGATTTACGTGTATACCGGTAACCAACCGGAAATAGCTCCGAACTAATAGA